>CATIWF010037680.1:0-17060 GCA_949630135.1 Balakata baccata | reverse complement strand
TGGAGACAACAAGAAAATTAAAGAGTTTAATTTTCTTCTCATATGAACATACACCATTGCTAGCACTTTGAGGTATGTTCAAGCCATCTCCCTAGTGGTTTCATTCTCTCATCTTCGCGTGGATATTGTTAGAGACAATCCAAGATTGGATTGTTGTGGTTTGCTACAACCCAACAAGGTAAGTTGAAGAAAAATCAAGAAATTATAAGGTATAAATTCTGTATTTTCTTTGGTTAAATTAATTTTAATTGGCACATGTATAATCTTTTGATTCGGGTTTTGAAAATTTTTATTTTCCGCTGCGTTATATGTATGTGATACATGATCAAAACCCATCACTGCCTACACTAGGAGTTAGGGCTCCAGTACATGCATCCCAATCATTACATGTAGAGATACCCTATGAGAACCCTTAGCAGGAAATATAAGGCCAAAAAAGCAAAGGAAAAGACGTTATGACAAGCTAAGGAAACATGGTGTAGTTAATTTTTTTGGAACCACTAATCCAACAGAGGCCAAGACTTGGCTCAAGAGAACACAAAGGGTATTAAATATGATGAAATGTATTGCTGAAGAAAATTTTGATTATGCAGTATCTTTGCTCCAAGGTAATGCATATGAATGGTGGGAGACAGTTCTTGGTAGTGATGTACAGCCTCCTATTCTTACCTGGGATGATTTTGTCAGGGAATTTCAAAATAGCTACATGGTAGATGCATATAAAGATGAGAAAAGAAGAGAGTTATTGAATTTAAAGCAAGGAAACATGATTGTTGCAAAGTATGAGATACAATTTAATAAACTCTCCTACTATGCCACTTTTATGGTCTCTACTGAAAGAGACAAATGTAGAAAATTTGAAGAGGGCCTCAGATATGAGATAAGGAATAGAATCACAACTACCGATCTCGATAGCTACACTAGACTTAGAGCTGCTGCGATTAGGGTAGAAAAATTAATGAAAGAAGCTGTAGAATAATAATCTAAAAAGGTCATAAGATAATTTACTGCAGAGTCTAGTAGAAAACAGGGAAAGAGGGGTAGATTCTTACCTCCACAGTCTAGTAATAGGGGTGCATACTCAGGCTCTAGAAGTCGTACTACAACTTCATTTTATTCTGGTAGAGGATAGAGTCAATACATGGAACAAATGCCTACTTGTATTCATTATGGGAGACAGTAAACCGTTGAATGCATAATGCTCATAGGAGCATACTATTTATGTGGGTCAATAGATCACATGTATAGAGATTGTCCATAGAGAGCTAGACTGGTAGAAACTGGCAGAGGGATATTAGAGGCCACAATGGAGGCACTTAGAGTGGGTAGTACTAGTGTAGCTCAAGGTAGAGGCAGAGGCAGGGCTGGTGCAACATGCAAAGGTGTGACCAGTTATGAAGGTTAGAGTTCTAGACCTCCCACATAGGCCAGAGTCTTTGCCATGACTAGATAGGAGGCAGTTGATGCTCCATAAGTTATCACTGGTAATATTTTTATTTATGATGTATCAGCATATGCATTGGTAGACCCAAGTTCCATGCTTCATTTACTCCATTACATATGGCATCTAAACTGTATTAAAAGCATAAATCCTTAGGAACTGATATAAATGTGAATACTCCACTAGGAACAATAGTAGCTGTGAACAATGTATATCGGGATTGTTTAATATGTATTGATCAAGCCAAATTGCAAGCTGATTTGATTTTATTACCACTGTATGAATTTGATGTGATACTGGAATGGACTAGCTAACTAAACTCCATGCTATAGTGAATTGTTTCACTAAGGAAGTAATTTTAGAGTCTCTAGACAAGCTTGGAGTTGTATTTCTGGTGAACGAAAACTTGTACCTACTTGTTTATTATCTACTGTAAAGGCATTTAGAATGATCAAGGGTGGATGTCAGGCATATTTAACACATGTAATTGACATTAGAACCACAAACAGTTCACTTGAAAGTATACCAATAGTGCCTAAATTTCCAGATGTGTTCCTAGACGATCTACTTGGATTACCACCCGCTAGAGAGAGAGAATTCACTATTGATTTAGTACCAGTGGTAGCACCAATATCAATACCAGGCTGTAGAATGGCTCTAGTTGTGTTGAAAGAATTGAAGACCCAATTGCAGGAACTACTTGATAAAGGATACATCAGACCTAGTGTTTCACCATGGGGAGCACTAGTGCTTTTTGTCAAAAAGAAAGATGGTACCATGAGATTGTGCATTGACTATAGATAGCTGAATAGAATGATAGTTAAGAACAAATACCCATTGCCCGTAATAGATGATTTGTTTGACCAGTTACAAGGAGCCCAAGTATTTCCAAGATTGACTTGAAGTCAAGCTAGTATCAACTAGGGGTAGTAGATGTTGATGTTCCAAAGACTATTTTTTGAACTAGGTATGGACACTATGAATTCTTAGTCATGCCATTTGGGTTGACTAATGCTCCAGCTGCATTTATGGCATTAATGAATAAAGTGTTTCAACCATATATGGATAAATTTGTCATAGTATTTATTGATGACATACTAGTGTATTCAAAGGTTAGCGAGGAAAAAGAGCAACATTTGAGGATTATGCTACAAACTTTGAAGGAGAAATAATTATTGTTAAACTGAGTAAATGTGAATTCTGGTTAGACCATGTAGTATTCTTTGGACATGTGGTATAAGGCAAAGGTATAGAGGTAGATCCAAAGAAAATAGAGGCCATAGTAAATTGGGAAAGCTCCTAAGAATGTTACAAAGGTATGTAGTTTTCTAGGTTTAGCCGGGTATTATCGCATATTTGTTGATAGGTTTTTGCTGATTGTCAGCCCTTTGACTAAATTGCTAAGAAAGAATGTGCGTTTCAAATGGACTCTAGGGTGTCAAAGTAGTTTTGAAGAATTAAAACACAGGCTAACTTCCAAACCAATGTTAGTATTCCTATAGACATAGGAGGGTTTATAGTATCCAGTGATGCTTCACACCAAGGCTTAGGATGTGTATTAATGCAACATGGTAAGGTGATAGCTTATGCATCCAAATAGTTGAGACAATATGAAATGTCATATCTAGTGCATGATTTAGAATTGACTATAGTTATATTTGCATTGAAAATTTGGAGACATCATTTGTTTGGCGGGACATTCCAAATCTTCACAAACCATAAAAAGTTTGAGACATTTGCTGACACAGAAAGAATTAAATATGAGATAGAGGCGATGGTTAGAGCTATTAAAAGATTATGACCAAACAATTGAATACTATCCAGGAAAGGCAAATATTGTGGCAGATGCATTAAGTGGGAAGTCCAGTAGTAGTATAACTCACTTGCAAGCAACCTCTCTTCCATATTTGATTCATCTTCGGTCTATGAATGTTGAATTGAGTATGCATGATAGTGGGCCATTGATTGCAACTCTTTAGGTTAGACCTACACTAATAGGCAGAATCAAAGAAGCATAAGGTAGAGATCCTCAATTGTATGAGAAAATTGAAATGGCAAAGTAGGCAGAAAGCAAAGACTTCCATTTGCAGAATGATACATTGATGTTAAAGTCACGCATATGTGTACCAAACATTGATAACTTGCACCAAGAAATAATGGAAGAGGCACATCATGCACTGTATGCAATGCATCTAGGGATGACGAAGATGTATCACAGTTTGAAACCTCATCATTAGTGGCCAAGTATGAAGAAAGACATAGCAGAATATGTTTCTAAATGCCTAACATGTTAGCAAGTTAAAGTAGAACACCAGGATCCAGTAGGTTAACTACATCCTTGCTAGTGCTAGAATGGAAATAGGAGAAAATAACAATGGACTTTGTTTATGGATTGTCGAGAACTCCACAAAAGAATGATGCTATATGGGTAATTATTGACAAATCAACCAAGTCAGCATATTTTCTACCTATCAGATGGGGGTGTACACTTGAGAGTTTAGCAAAGTTTTATGTTAAAGAGATAGTCAAATTACAAGGCATTCCATTATCCATTGTATCTAATAGAGATCCATGATTTACTTCAAGATTTTTAGTGAGTTTGCAAAATGCATTGGGAACAAAATTGAACTTCAACACTGCATTTCACCCGCAGACTGATAATCAATCAGAGAGAATTATATAGACATTGGAGGATATGCTCAGAGCATATGTTATGGAGTTCAAAGGATCTTGAGATGAATATGTGACACTAATAGAGTTTGCATACTGCAATCAATATTACAGTAGTATATAGATGGCACCATATGATGATATGGCAAAAAGTGTAGAAACCCAATTATTTAGGATGATGAAGGTGCACGAGCAATTGAATGACCAGAATTGCTACAGGATACAGTAGATAAGATCAAGATAGTCAAAAGCAAACTCAAGGTAGCATGGAAAGGAGTTATCCGCTTTTGCAAGAAGGGTAAATTGAGTCCAAGATATATAGGGCCATATGAAATTCTTGAAAGGGTTAGTCCATTGGCATACATATTGGCTTTACCACCAAAGATGGCTCAGATTCATATTATATTCCATGTCTATATAATAAGAAGATACAAATCAGACCCGACACATGTACTTAAGGATCAAGCCATTGAGATTGCAGATGATATGAGCTATATAGAATAACCTGTGGAGATGATAGGATACAAGACAAAAAAAAGTTGAAAAATAGGGAAATACCTCTAGTCAAAGTGTTATGGAGAAACCATTCACAAGAAGAGGTAACATGGAAAACAGAAGAAAATATGAAAAGACAGTTTCTAATCTTGTTTCCAGATATCAAATTTCGAAGACAAAATTTTTAAAAAGGAGGGGATAATTGTAACACCCTCGTCTTTCCCACATGCATTATTATACGCATTTCATTTGGACATATTCATTTTTTTTTATAAATATCATTCACATGAAATACATGCATACATATGGATTTTGGCATGAATGTGTTCACGAGGTAGACTTGTCATGGGTCGATTTATCCCAATAAGAGTATGTCGCACGCATCTATTTATAATTTAACTAAGGATGACAAAGTATTAGAAATAATTGGAATAAAATGATTAAATTGAAAGAAATGAAATTAGGCATAATTAAATTAATTAGATTGGACTATTTGACTAGATAGTATATTTGGCATTGATTAGATACATGTAAATATATAGAGGAAATAATAATAATAATAATAATAATAATAATAATGAATAAATGGAATAATTAAATAAATAATATAAATGACAAAAAAAAAAGAAAAGACAAAATGGATGGGCGGTTGAAAGGTGTTTTAAAACCTAAATCTGTCCATTCTTTTCCTCCACATTTAAGCCTCATTTCTTTCTTTCTCTCAAATTTTTCCAACAAGAAGGCCAAGAAAATGACCATTTTAAGTCAGATTTTCTCCTTGATTTGCTAGGTTTAATTCATGATTAATAGTTTATGATTTATGGCATGCAAACCACTTGGTTACCACAGTTGAACTTCTGGAATTTTGTTTTGGGGACAATCAGTTACTGCTCCTTTTCCTTCATGTTAGAGACCCATTTTGAATAAGCTCAAAACACCAAACTTGTAGATTTATGTCTTAAGTCTATGGCTATAAATAGCTTTGCAAGATTTTGTGTCTATGAAAAGATATTGGCATCGGACTGCAATTGGTTCGATTGTGGAACCTTGCTGAATCATCTACTATATTGATTATTTTTCTACATGATAAGTTTTGTATTTGGAGAAACTCAAAACACAAAAATTGTAGTCCTTTATGTTATCTAGCTTTATATTAAATTTAACGTCCATAATATGGGCGGATGTTGAATTATGGTGAAGAGAGCCATGTATGTTCCATATTTGAGCTGCTTGCTTAGTGTCATATGCATGTCCAGTCATATATTTTCCCCATTTGGAGTACCTTATAGGCATAATCTGTAAATGGTAAAAATTAAAAGTTATGGGTATATGTTTTAGCTAAAATTTGGCACAAAAACACCTCATACGTTATGTATTTTATGAGATATGGCCTTCAGAAATCATACTGGTCCAGATGCCAATCCTATTTCTGGCCAGTCACAATTACCCTACCATATGAGGAATTTAGAAGCCGAATAGATGAAAGTTGTACATGAAAATGTTCCATTTTAACATATATAAGTGTATACAAAGTGTCATTAAAATATGTCGTACATGTTGTAAGATATGAAGAAGCAAATTTGGTATCCCAAAACTGCTTAAGGGCATAAACATGTATTAAAACAGAACATGCATATAAATTGCATAAAACATTCCACAATGGTCCAATTGTTCTGAAATTTAGATATGTTATATCCCTATATGTTATCTTTAATTAGAAATAAGAATCATACAAATTGGACTAGTGTATAAAACGTTATAAGCTTATAAACACATGAAGGTCACACTGCCATAATACCAAACCCTAGTTAGTGGTCCATATTATGCATATTTCAATTTGTTTAAGTTTCACTAAGTTTATTTAGCTACTAATTGACCATGTATATATTCAATTAGACCCATATTGGAGAACCCCAAGGAAGTGAAAGACAATAAATTAGAGGTTCAATATCAAAAGAAAAGGTGAGTTTAATTATCAAACGTTTTCTTTGGTACGTGTGTTGTTGCGTGCTATGTGCAACGTCACTTGACTTGCTACTATATGAATTACATGATTGTTATGATATGGATATGATATTAAAAGCTGATGAATGACTTAAATATGTGGTTGTTTTATAGGTTTTTCTTACATGAAGTGATTGATGATTGAATATGCAAATGTTATATAAATACAAATATTATGCATATGGACTTAAAAGGCATTGTGACTAGCTAAATGGCAATGTGAAGCAAAAGAAGAGGCCTATGGCCCAAACAAATGTTCAAAAGTAAAAGAAAAGTCCTATGGCCTAACAAATGTGCAAATGTTACAAATGATCAAGCTAGCTAGCAAATGCAAATGTTCATATGAAAATCCGTGACAGTGTCTATTTAGCCTGGTCACAACAAAAAGAAAATGACATAAGCATAAGCATAAGCAAATGAAATGTTTATATGGTTTAATATAACTTATATTCGTACAATATTGATAAATAGAATGATATGTAAAATGCATATGAATCAAAATTATTACTCGTGATTTTGAATTGTTAGGTACTTTAGAAAGATTTTGATGGTTATTCTCACTGAGTTACAACTCACCAAATTGCATCATTTTTCAGGCAAAGAAAAGTAGTTAGCTTATTTTGGAAGTACATACCACATGGAACATATTGATCGCAAGTCACCGGCCAAGCCTCACCAATCTCTCTCCTTGCATTTTACACATGTATAGGGACATGTCTTTTATGTTTTAGACTGTATTATGTATGCATATGTATTATATAGTGAATAAGCGGTCATGTGATATATATATTATGTATATAGTCAAGCTGTTATGCTTTGTTGAATTGTTAAATGCTATAGAGTGATACTGTTATATGATTAAAAAAAAAATTATCCCTCACTATAAATAGGATATTGTCTTATTCTCATGCAATACACGATAATAGGATACAGGTATAAGTGATATTCATAAGTATAAGGTGTTATAGTGCTTATATTGTTGCACTCGTGAAAATATTTGCGAGCGAGCCCCTAATTGTCGCGAGCGTGACTTTCGCAATACCAACAATATGAACTCATCATTTTTACATGCCAATTTCTTTTTAGTTAATTCCAGATTCACGATATCAATGCAAAACCATTATATGACATTCATACCATATAGAGTACCACAATTAATGTGTCATCACATACTTGTCTCATCTCATCCCCATTAAATCATGATAATCATACATAATTCATATATTTATCTCATACAATTATTTTCAATGATTCAGATCATGGTTTGTGGCTTTCATCAATAACATATCAATCCATATACTTAGCCTCTAGCAATCATACAGCCAAAAAGTGAATAAATATGATTACAGGTACAAACCTCAATCTATGGAGCTGTAAACTATCACTCACACTTCTCTCTAATGTACTATTGTCCGTGTTCCCCTTCTGAACTGTTCCCTAACTTCAAACATATGAGCCAGGAGTCATAAAATGTTTCATATATTCTATTCTAAGGGACCTTACAAAAAATTAAATGAAAACCCTAACTTAGTTGATAATAATGCACCACTCTTAATCTAGGAGTGTTAGGGAAACAAAACACTTACTGAGATACCTCTAGAAATTCCTTAATACAGATAGAGAACTTGATTTATAGGGCTGTTAAAATCCAACCTTGTGTTCTTGAAAAGAAACCCAAACATCTTTGTATAAATCCTTTTAATTCACTCTCAATTGTCTTTTTATGGTGTTTAAATAATGGAGAACCAAAGGTGGTGAAAGAATAGTTCTCTAGTCAAGCTCTAGTGTCTGGGGTGACTAGGGTTGTTAGAAAGATGAAAGAGACAAAATAAGATCGGGTTTAAATAGAGTAACTGCCCAGATAGAATCGCGAGCGTGCCTATGGATTTGCAAGTGCTAACTATTTCGCAAGCGCGATCCATGCATCGTGAGCTCAATTTGCTCTTGTCCCCTTTTTTTCAATTTAGGCCAAAAATTGATCAATTTTATATTATTACTTTTAATTACCATAATACCTCTCCATTTCACATTATGTCTAGGCCCTATTTTGTGGGCATTACATACATATTAGATAACTTAATTTATAGGGCTGTTAAAATCCAAATTTGTGTTCTTGAGAAGAAACACAAACGTCCTTGTTTAAATCTTTTTAATTCCCTCTTAATTGTGTTTTTATGGTGTTTAAACAATAGAGAACCAAAGGAGGTGAAAGAATAGTACTCTAGTCAAGCTCTAGTGTTTGGGGCAACTAGGGTTGTTAGAAAGATGAAAGAGACAAAATAAGATCAGGTTTAAATAGAGTAACTGCCCAGACAAAATCGCAAGTGTGCCTATGGATTCGCGAGCGCTAACTATTTGGCAAGTGCGATCCATGCATCGTGAGCGCAATTTGCTCTTATCCCCTTTTTTTTAATTTAGGCAAAAAATTTATCAATTTTGTATTATTACTTTTAATTATCATAATGCCCCTCAGGTTTCACATAATGTCTAGGCCCTATTTTGTGGCCATTACATACATATTCTATAATATCGAAATGTATCAATATAATCTTAACCCATACATCAAACACATTTTCGAAGGCATATGCATGGTAAAAGATATAACAAAATTTACAAGGTAACCGACCGTAAATCTGATTATGCTATGTCTCCTCTATATGGGCTTAGACTCTTTCTGGATCAACCTTGCTATCTATAATCTAGAATCTACAAGCTCCCGTCTTTGCAGGAGAAAAATCCATGCTAAGCTATCTCTAGCTTATTGGATCATATATGCATTACAGTTTCAGATATAGTCATGCAATACATGGCATAAATAAATGTAATATTATTAAGTTCTCAATAAAAGTAAATTATGCTTCAATGTGTGAAATTGTCATACAACTAAAATATACATTACAATTACTTATGCAATATGCAATTCAAAACATGATTAATTCATAAAACTAAAATTTTATATAAATTCTTATTCAATTTCCATTCTTCATTTATTTAATTATTAGCCCACATCTCATACCCTGACTATCCGGATGCGAGGTGTGAAGTAGGGATGCTCGCGAAGCTATAGCCACCATACTCACTAAAATCTCTAGTCAAGGGTGCTTGCGGAGCTAAAACCACCTTAACCAATCAAATCTTCTGTATATAAATAGAATCATGGGCGCTCGCGGTGCTAAAGTCACCATGTCCTTAAATCCACGTCGGTATGTACCACTTATCCTTTTAATGGTGCACTATCTATCCTACACTAGTCCTCAAGTAGGGAGATGAGCAATTAATCTCATTAACCATTTATTTCCATTATCTCTTCAATTACCATATTTATTATTCATTTTTACGCAACAATTTAATTTTAACTAAAATCATATTATCTTGTAATTCTTCATCATATTCATTTAATCAAAGGGTATTGCCATACTTTTATTGGAAACCCAAATCATAAAAAAATACACTCAAAAATTGCTAAAATAGGGTGTCATTGGCATGACACCTTAGCCTGGCCGTGAAGCATTACACTTCTCCTGGGTTCATTTGTCATGACCATGACTCCTTTGCCTCTACAAAGTTTCAACTTTTACTCATTCTTTAAGGCATCAAACCTCCATATATCAAGTTCAATCATTTTTACACACATTTTTACAATATTTCAAGATTCAAAACATGCTCAATTTCATTACATATCAAACCCAACTTATGAACGAACAATTAATACACATTTAATGCTTATATCTCTAATGCCCATTTCAATTTTACATTAACAAATTACGTATTTTTCCTTAATTCTAAATATACCATAACACTTATCTTATATTTATAATTCATGAATCAAACCATTATCACATACAAGCACACATTTGCATCATTTAATCACATGAATCATGCTATAATCACATCTAATCACACAATTGGGCAACAATAATGCTTATATATATAAACCTTAATTAAGCTTTACAAAATTCCCTAGATTTGGAGATTGTTACCCTTCATGTTTCTTGTCTCCTCCTTCTTCTTTATCTTGTAACATAAATATAATACTTCTATCAACTTCTATAATCTTGTCAAAAATACATAATTTTAAATCTACCCCAAAATTGCCAACCTACATTTATGGTGCTTGTTTCTATCTTAACAACATGGTCTCCGTATTCTGAGCCTCCAAAACTCTCCCTTTCCTCTATAAAATTCATTAACTCCTTCAATCATACACAAGCCACACATATATGGTTCTTCCACCAACTTTGCCAAACACAATAAATAATCTCTAAATCATCTCAAAGAGTTGATGAAGAATGTCTTTCCTACTTTCAAAGAACATAAAGCACAATAACTTGCCAAAAGAAACCCAAGTTCCTCCTTCTACCTCAAGCTTCTCCTCTCCATAGCTTAATTAATGTCTCAATTATTGGATTAATCTTGGTTTAAATGTTGATATTGGTGTTCAATCACTAAAAAATTGATGGAAATATGTTAGGATATGGTTTATGGGTGTAAGGAATGGTGTTTGGGTGTTTAAGGGGTGAAATGAGGTGTTAAAAAGAAGTTTGGGTGGTGTGTGTCCTTATATACCATAGGTGTTCATGATCATGAAGGATTATGTCACAGTCATGACACTTTTACTATAGCAACCACCTTAAAATTTCGAGAATTTTCTAGGCTACTCAATCTTCATGGTCATGAATGCCTCTTTCATTGGCTTGAAGGCTTTAATTTTTCCATTTTACCCTTATTTTGACCTCCAATGCAAAATCAAAACCAAATTTAAGCAATCTTCTAACATATGGATAATAAAAAAGAGTTATATAGATCTTAGAGGATATGATGAGTTATGTCATTGAATTTGAAGGCAGTTAGGATAAATATCAGGTACACATAGCCTATGTTGATAGTACAACCCACCATCTGATTCAATAGTGAACTCAGGTCTCTCCCACTTAGAGACCAACTCAGCTAATTCAACTAATTTACTGTCCCGCTCCTATGCATCTTTGATCTCTTGGATAAGAGTAGGTTGAACATGGAACTCTGCCATAGTCTTTCTGCTCAAGGCATCTGCTACCACATTAGCCTTACCAAGATGGTTATCAATCACAAAATTATAATCTTTTATTAATTCAAGCCACCTTCTCTATCTCAAATTCAACTCCTTTTGTGTGGAAAGATATTTTAAACTCTTGTGATATGTGTAAATAAAACATTTCTCCCTATAAAGATAATAGTACCAAATCTTTAATGCAAAAACTATGGCTGCCAGCTCCAGGTCATGTGTAGGATAATTTTTCTCATGTGGCTTTAACAGCTTAGAAGCATAAGCAACCACTTTTCCATCTTGCATCAAAACATAACCTAATCCATTATGGGAATCATTACTATAAATGACATATTCCTTATTAGGAATTGGCTGTGTCAAAATAGGAGCTTTAGTAAGCAAATTCTTAAGCTTCTTAAAACTAACTTGGCATTTATCTGTCCATTCAAATTTAATATCTTTCCTTAATAGTCTGGTTAAGGGAGATGCGATCATTGAGAAACCCTTAAGAAACCTTTGATAATATATAGCTAGACCTAAAAAACTTTGGATTTCAGTCACAATCCATGGAGGCTTCCAATTCAGAATTGCTTCAATACTACTGGGGTCTAATACCATTTACTAACATAGTGTGTCCCAAAAATGTCACTTCATTTAGCCAGAAATCACATTTTGAGAGTTTGGCATAGAGCTTATGCTCCCTAAGAGTCTGCAAGACTATTCTCAAATGCTTCTCAAGTTCCTCTAGATCCTTGGAATATATTAGAATATTATTAATGAAAACTACCACAAATTAATCTAAGTATGGCCTAAAGAATTGTTTATAAGATCCATAAATGCTTCTAGAGCATTGGTGAGTCCAAATGTTGTAACCAAAAACTCATAATGGCCATATTTAGTTCTAAAAGCCTTATTAGTGATATCCTCCATCTTCACTCTTAATTGATGGTATCTTGATCTTAGGTCGATATGGAAAATACTCCTGCTCCTTTAAGTTGATCAAAAAGGTCATCAATCCTTGGCAATGGATATTTGTTCTTAATGGTCACATTATTCAACTATCGATAATCAATGCATAGTCTCCATGATCCATCTTTCTTTTTCATGAACAATATTTATGCACCCTATGGAGACATACTTGATCTAAATTGTCCAGAACCTCTTGTAATTGTGCTTTGAGTTCTTTCATTAATGATGGTAGCATTATGTATGGCATCATTGATATAGGCATAGTACCTAGAATAAGGTCAATAGCAAATTCCACCTCTCTTTCTAGTGGTAGTCTAGGTAAATCATCAGGAAACACTTGGAAATTCATTAACCACAGGGATATCTTGTAACACCTTATACATATGGATACCACTTATACTTATATCATGTATTGTATAGAATAAGATAGTATCCTATTTATAATGAGAGATATATTTTTTTTCATATAACAATATCACTTTGTAGCATTTAGCAATTCAGCAAAGCATAACAACTTGACTATATACATAATATATATATATATATATATATATATATATATATCACATCACTGCGTATTCACTATACTATACATATACAGACATATAGTCCAAAACATAAAAGACATGTCTCTATACATATGTGAAATGCAAGAAGATGAATTGGTAAGGCACGACTGATGACCTATGATCCATATCTTCTATTTAGTATGCACCTCCAAAATTAGCTAATTACTCGACTCTTTCTGAAAAATGATGCAATTTGGTGAGTTGCAACTCAGTGAGAATAAACATCAAAATCTTTTAAAGTACCTAACAATTCATAATCATGAGTAAAAATTTCCATTCATATGCATTTTACATGTCATTCTATTTATCAATATCATACGAACATAAATCATGTAAACATTTCATTTGCTTATGCTTATGTCATTTTCTTTTTACTGTGACCATGCTAAACAAACACTATCTCGGGTTTCCATGTGAACATTTGCATTTGCTAGCTAGCTTGATCATTTGAAACATTTGCACATTTGTTAGTCCATAGGCCTTTTCTTTTGCTTTTGAACATTTGTTTGGGCCATAGGTCACTTCTTTTGCTTTACAATACCATTTAGCTAGTTACAACGCCTTTTAATTCTATATGCATATGGATTTGCAACGATCATTACTTAACATTTGCATTTATATCACATTTGCATATTCAATTATCAATCACTTCATGTAACAAAAACCTATAATACAACCATGTATTTAAGTCATTCATCACCTTTTCATATCATATCCATACCATAACATTCATGTAATTCATGTAGCAGCAAGTCAAGTCACGTTGCACATATCATGCAATAAACACATGTACCAAAGAAATTGTTTGATCATTAAACTCACATTTTCTTTTGATATTGAACTCTAACTTGTTGTCTTTCACTTCCTTGGGGGTCTCCAATATATTGTGAGCCTAATTGAATGTATACTTAGTCAATTGGTAGCTAAATAAACTTAGTGAAACTTAAACAAATTGAAATATGCATAATATGGACCACTAACTAGGGTTTGGTATTATGGCAGTGTGACCATCATGTGTTCAGAAGCTTATAACTTTTTCTATACTAATCCAATTTGTATGATTCTTATTTCTAACTAAATTTAACATGTATGAATATAACATATATAAATTTCAGAGTAGTTAGACCATATTGGAATTTTTGATGCAATTTATTTGGACGTCCTATTTTCTGCCCAGTTTCTACCATTAGGCAGTTTTGGGACACCAACTTTGGTTTTTCATATCTTACAACGTGTAAGTCATATTTTTATAAAACTTTACATACACTTATATATGTTAAAATGGAACATTTTTCATGTTGATAACTTGCATGCATTCTGCTTCTAATGACCTCATATGGTAAGGTACTTATGACTAGTTAAGAATAGGGTTGACATCCAGACTAGTATGACTTATGAATGCCATATCTCACAAAATACATAACATATTGAGATGATATTGTGCCAACATTTAGCTCAAAAATATACCTATACCTTTAATTTTTGACAATTTATAGATTATGTATACAAAGAGCTCAAAATGGGAAAACAATTGGCTCAACATGCACTGGGCACTAAGTAGGCAACTCAAATATGGAATAGACATTACTCTTTTGACCATAACTAAACATCCACCCATAATCTGGTCCTGAAATTTAGTACAAAATAGACAGTGTAGATATCTATAACTTTCACGTTTTGAGTTTCCTCAATTACCGATTCTATCATATATAAAAATAATGAAAATAGTAGGTGATTCAGGTAGGTTCTACCATCAAACCAGTTCCAGTCCGATACCAATATATTTTCATAGAGACAAAATCTTCCAAAAATATTTACATAGACCTAAGACATAAGGCTACGTGTTTGATGTTTTGTACTTCTTCAGAATCGATATCTAACATGAAGAAAATAAAACCCCAAGTTACTGCTATATGAATAGAAAGAAGATTACTAATTTGTTTGGCATCCCATAATTAAAAATTTTTAAACATAAAATCATTATTAACATAAGGGATGGAATAATTACTGACTAGAGGGCCAACTTGTGGCCGAGCTTGAGGAAGAAATGGAAGAAAATGGAGAGAAGAAAGGAGTCTCAGTGGTGGATAAGAGAAGTAGAAAAGAGGATATTTGAGCCAACCGCTCAACTTTGTCCCATTTTGTTTTGTTTTGTTTTGTCTTTTTTTTTTAATTTTTTGATTTCTTTTCGTTTTTTTAATTATTTAATCACTAATTAATTTATTATTAGTATTATTATTATTTCCTCTATATATTTACATATATCTAGTCAATGCCAAAAATACTATCTAGTCAAATTGTCCAATTTAACTAATTTAACTATGTCAATACTTTTTATTTTAAATTTAATCATTTTATTTAATTTCATTTTCAATATCTTGTATCCTTATTTAATTTTTAACTAGTCATGTATGACTTATTTCTGTTGCGATAAACCAACATGTAACAGGTCTATCTTGTGAGTACGTTCTAGCTAAAATCCCTAGGTATGCATGTGTTTCATGTGAATGACATATAAAATGAACATGTCAAAATGAAATGTATGTAGTAATGTATGCGAGAAAGTCGAGGATGTTACATATCCTTAAGATTTGGACCTCCCTTTCTGATGTCTACTATATGAGCTAAATAAGCTTCACACCCTTTTCTTATCATTCTCCTAGGCTTTATCATAGAGATGACTTGAGGGGGCTGTGAAAATAATTTGCCTTTCACAACAATTTCCTCCTTATCTACAGCCTTGAGTATCACTGACTTAGATTTATAATCTACTACTATTGCATGATGAGAAAGCCAATCCATGCCTAATAGAGTCATGATCATAACTAGGATAGTCATGCCCATGACTTAAGTTCCAAAATGAAACGGAAGCATTCACCACTTGGTTCATAACCAAAGTCACCACTAAAGCACCAATCACGGTTGTGACTCCCAAGAGTCACGCTTATAACTTTAGGAACACATTAAAATATATTTTAAAATGCTTCTATTTTCCATGCCATCTTATTAGGCTGAATAAGCACATATAATATGTTATACTCATTGAGTTAACTGTATGGACATGAGAGATCCCATGATAAGTAAAAAAAGCATGTGACACATATCTAGTTATATTATGTATGAACATGGAATAGAAAGTAAGAGAACAGATAAATAGTTATGAAACAAGTTATAAATGCCTAGTTACTCGTACTAAGACTACCTATAGGATAGATGGCATGTCATTCAGGCTTTGGTACCACAATTATTATCTCAATATAGTTTTAGTTGGACAATTTGGTAGAAGCTCCTAGGGAGCACATTTGATCCTTTATGCTAGCATAATTATTATTGTCAGGTTAGTTGAAGTTCTAGGGAGCACACTTGACTTTAGCTCAAATGAGCTCAGTTTATGAATAGGGTGGCTGAAGCTCCAGGAAGTGCCCCTGTTCATGACCCATATCTAAAGAGTCAAAGTATAGAGTGTTGGGTGATGAAATTAATGATATTATGATTTATGTACTACAACTAATAGGCATGACATAGTTATATACATGGTGATGAAGGGTTTTGATCATGTATCACATACATATAACGCAGCGGAAAATAAAAATTTTCAAAACCCGAATCAAAGGATTATACATGTGCCAATTAAAACTAATTTAACAAAAAAAAATTCAGAATTTATACCTTTATAATTTGTTGATTTCTCTTCAACTTCTCACCTTGTTGGGTTGTAGCAAATCACAACAATCCAATCTTGGATTGTCTCTAACAATATTCACGTGAAGATGAGAGGATGAAACCACTAGAGAGATGGCTTGAACATACCTCAAAGTGCTAGCAATGGTGTATGTTCATATGAGAAGAAAATTAAACTCTTTAATTTTCTTGTTGTCTCCAAAAA
>CATIWF010037676.1:0-32839 GCA_949630135.1 Balakata baccata | reverse complement strand
TTGAGCCTAACATGACAAAAGATATCACTTTAGCTCTTAAGAGGTCTAAAAGAGCTTTACGTCTTCTATTAACCATAGGGTGATTGCTCTCTATTTTGATCTTGACAATCAAATTAATTGTTACTAACATCTTTGTTAAGTTTTGTTTTGATAGTGTTCAAACTTTCAGTACAATTGGTTAAGGTTTCCTCATTGAACAACTCAAGAATTTCCTGGAGACGTATAACTCCTAACCGAGACAAGAAACTCCCGACCGAGATAAGAAACTTCCTACTGGGACACAAGTACAGACGGGGAAGTGACATGTCCAGACCGGAAAAACAAAAAACTAAGTGTCTCGAAGTTCCAGTAGCAAAAGCAGACAGGGAAAGGGTATGTCCCAACCGGGATTAGCGTTTTCCAGACCGGGACACAAATATCCCGACTGGGACTGTAGTGCAGACTAAGCAAAGGAAGTGTCTAGACCAAGAAACTCTGCAGGATGTTGACCCAAAAGTTCCAGTAGCAAAAGCAGATTGGGACATGGTATGTCTCGAACGAGACACTTAGTTTTCTGACCGAAAATGGCTACAGTCCGAGCAGGACGTTCAAAAGGTGTGACCGTTGAAGAAGAGACACCACCAAAGTGTGCCACATCATTAGAAAGTCAAAACACTCTGAGTCAAACTAACTTCAGTCTCGACTAGGAATGTAGTCCCGACCAGGACTCATTGAAAGCCTAGAAGACCCAAGTTCCTGGCAATGGCATCATTGGGCAAGTCTCGACCGAGACATATGGAGTCTCGACAGGGATAATTGAATAAAAACTAGCTGTTGGGGTTTGCAGCCAACCATAAGCTTCCACGTATTACAATTGGGTATTTCCCGATCGGGAAAGTATGGTTCCCAACCGGGACACTTCTCTCTACAAACTGCATTTAATGCACTTGTAAGAGAACATTAGAAAAAGTTATGACACCACTTTGTAACGGCTAATTGGTAGGTAATCAGTATAAATATCTTACCAAAAGGCCATTTAAAAAAATCCAACAACTTAACAAGTGCCAAAGTTATTGCAATTTATTTTCTCAAATCCTTTCTTTAATTGTTTTTGTATAAGGGTTCAAGTGTTAATCTTAAAACACTTGGGTTGTCTTGTAATTGGGTAGTGTGAGCCAAATTACAAGGAATTGATTGTTGTGTGAGGCATAAAACACAAGGGAAATTTGGATTGAGTGTTAGCCTTGATAAAACACCTAGTTAGGAGTGAGCTCATTAAAACTCCAAAAATTGTAATCTAAGTGATTAGATTAGTGAATACCTAATCTAAGTTGGAGAGAGGAGTAGGGTTAGTTAACACCCGAACCTCTATAAAATTCGTGTCTCAATTTTCTCCTTTTCTTCTACTATCTTGTAAGTGTAAATTTTTTTACTTCCTACAGATCATACCTTTATAAAGCTTTTCATTAATAGCTTTACCTTTCTCATCCTTATCTAATTTTGTTGATGGGCTCATAGGGGTCTTAGCATTCTTACATTCATCCATTCCAAACTTCTTGATTAGCTCCTTTGTATATTTGGATTGGTTGATAAAGATGCCTTCCTTGCTTTACTTGATTTGAAGACTAGGAAAGAATTTGAGCTCTCTCATCATACTCATATCAAACTCCATAGTCATACACTTAGTAAACTCTTTTGGCAAAGATTTTCATTAGTAGACCAAAAAATGAAATCATCAACATAAATTTCAACAATGAAAGTGTCAAGCTCATGCTTTTTGATAAAAAAGGTTTCATCCACATGTCCTTTAGAAAATCCATTATCTAGAAGAAATGCACTAGGCCTGTCATACCAAGCTCTAGGAGCTTGCTTCAATCCATATAAGACTTTAATGAGCTTATAAACATGGTTTGGGAATGCATGATCTTTAAAACTGGGAAGTTGTTCAAAATAAACTTCCTCTCAGATAAAACTATTCAAAAAATGCACTTTTAACATCCATTTGAAAAAGTTTAAAATTCATGTGACATGTATATGCTAATAAAATACGAATTGCTTCTAATCTTGTTACGAAAGAAAAAGTTTCATCAAAATCAATGTCTTCCTCTTGGTTATACCCTTTGGCAACTAATCTAGCTTTGTTTCTAGTGATGTTACCTTCCTCATCTAACTTATTCCTATAGACCCATTTACTACTAATAATTGTGTAGTCCTTAGGTCTTGGAACCAAGATCCAAACCTTGTTTCTCTCAAATTGGTTAAGTACCTCTTGCATAGCATACACCTAACTTTTATCACCCAAAGCCTCGTCAATAGACTTTACTTCAATTTGAGAGACAAAAGCAAGATTAGAATTAAGAATTTTGGATCGAGTACTTACACCTTTTAAGAATTAAGAATTTGCTCCTTTGGGTGGTTTCTCACAAACTTCCACTCCTTTAGTAACTCATTAGTTCCTTGCTTTGGGCTTGAGGTTGAGCTTCCTCTTGATGTTGTTCTTATTGTTCCTTATCATGATTATCCTTCTTTGACTATTCTCCATTTTCCTCTTGATCAATATTAAGGTTCTCTAAGGAACCTATAACATCATCCAAAGGAATACCTTTCCTAAGATCAAGTCTACAAGTTTCATCAAAATTAACATGCATGAACTCTTCTACAACTAAAGTTCTCTTATTGAAGAACCTATAAGCTTGCTATAGGTGGAATAGCCAAGAAATATGCTCTCATTCGATTTTTAAGAAAATTTCCCAAGGTTATCCTTGGTGTTCAATATAAAACACTTGCAACCAAATACTCAAAGGTATGAAATCTTGGATTTTCATCCATTCCATAACTAATAAGAGGTTTTATTTAAAATATGTCTTTTGAAAACTTGGTTTGAAATATAACAAGTGGTATTAGTGGCTTTCGCCCAAAAGTAGATTGGTAAACTATACTCATTAAATATTATTTTAGTCATATTTACCAATGTTTGATTTTTCCTTTCAACTACCCTATTTTTTTAGGAGTTCTTAGAGAGGAAAAATCATGTGAAAAAGGGTGAGGGATGATCAGTCAGTTGTCAACATCTTAAACTACTTTGAAACTCTTGCTTATCTATTCTCTCTCCATGCATCTCTACAAGTGAGTGAACATTTAATTAGGTGATCTGTTTAAAGCATTTATATTGCAGATTATGAAAAACTGTAGAATGGCTAGTTCACTCCCATGGTTGATCTCACAAGAAACAATTCGGCTTAGATATAAAATTAATTAAGATTACCAATAGGCACATAAAATAAATTCTTAAAGACTCTAATCCAATTTTGAGAACTTGATTAATTAAAATAGAACTGAAATTAAATAGAAAGCAAATGAAAATAATCAAATTAAAACCAATATGATTAAACATGTATCTAGCTTCGTACCCCCAATTCTATATTTCTCCTCAATTAATTATGCCCTAATGATTCAGATTTATAGCTCTCACTTTCAATCACCATTTAATCACTTTCATGAGTTAATCAATGTCAGTCCAATTTTTAGGTTAATTACCATTAGTTCACCTAATAATTAAACCCTGATAATTTCTTTCCTAATTCAATAATTGTTGATCAAACAATCATTAAACATTAAAATTAATTAATCATAATTAAAACTAAAGAAATCTTAAATTCATTCCATAAAAGATGATATTCAAAACAAAATTAGGTTCCACTAACTAAACACTTTCCAAATTGAAAAACAGTAAAACCCCCGAAGGAATGATGAATAGCTAAAAATTGAAGAAAGAATGATATAATAAGAAAAGTTGATAAAACCTAAACTAAAAATCTGGTAAGTTATAGATCCTAGAGTCCTAAATAGAGTCAAATTCACTTTTACAATTAATCTCCAATTAAAATAATATTCTAAAATAACTTCCACAAATCAAAGATAAGACAAAACACATTATCTACAGCAAAATTGGAGTCCCACTCAAAATTGAGTATATAATTGTGGACAACATGCACGTGTAGTATGGCTCACGAAAGTGCGAAGCTATCTTTGCAGGCAACACGCTCATGACAAGGGTGCAAAACTGAAGATCAACACAAATGTGCCTAAAGACACGAGGCGTGTACAGTAGCTACAAAATTGGAGTTGGCAAAAATCAGCACAATCGTGCTAAATGGGACACAAGCGTGCAAGGCTAAGGCAAATCAAAGGTAACACAAGTGTGCTAAGGTGGGAAGGCATGCAACGCAAAGATGACCCAAAGTCATCATCACCTGGCATGTTAATCAATTTAAGCAGGTGTGCAACATTTTTGTGTTGGCCAAAAATTGTCAAATGTCTATTCTAATCTTTTTATTCTTCAAAATTTTAATAATTTTTCCAATCTTAACCATTGACCTACAAACAAAGAAACAAACACTAAGTACAATAAAATGCCACAATTAACTACTAAAATACAATACTAAAGCATAACATAAATAGACTCATCAAAGTCCCCCACACTTGAATCCCAAGCCATACTAAGCATAGATGATAATGCAAACAATCATACAAGCATACAATTAGAATTCACAACAAAACTCACAAGCAAATTCACAAGCTTAGTAGTACACTTTAGCAATCCCTAAGTCTCACTAATGCACCAACCATGCCAAAATCAAAATCACACCACCAATCAAGCTCAGAACTAGTTTAATACTCATATCACACTCATATTCAAAAATAAGCTAACTCAATCACAATATTGCTCCACATATATAATAGAAAGTAATTTAACAAGACTATTTATTTGCAAATATCAAAAACATATGTATAAGCTCTTCCACGCTTGTCTTCTCACATCTCTTTATTCCCTTAAAGTATTTAGGTAATAATTACTAGCAAGCTCTCATTCAAAAAACAATACGCACTTCCATAGGTTTGCATCCTAATCTAATATCCACTGCCTACAATATTATCAAGAGGTCTTTACATGGTTCTAACATGGCTAGGGTGAAAAGGTAAGGAAAAGGAAAAATAGGGTATAACGATCATAAGAGACTAATAACAAATTAAAGACTTATCATTTAATTCAACTTCCTTCATTGACTAATTAGTGGGAATAACCAAAGGACAAAACCAAACATATAAATTTCAAGCGCACAGAGCATGCAAATTTCACACAAAAATGCAAATAAAGTGATTTTTTTTTTAAAAGTAAAACACAATCCAAGAGATATTGTCTCCCCCCACACTTAAACTCGATATTGTTTTTAATGTCATAAAAGAACAACAAACTAAAAATAAAAGAAGGGAAACAAAATACTCCCCTAGAGCCAAGCAAATAAGTAGTTAGGTGGGGTGCTAGGGCGAGGTATGTGGCTGATGCATGGTGTGATTGGCATGTTAGGCAAGCTGCTTGAGAGGTGACACGCTCATGTAAATATACATATTCATGCAGAGTGGTTCTCTTCTTTTGGTCTGGCACTCCCATGTTAATTGGTCACACTCGTGCCACATTTAGCTCTGCGATATTTCTTCATTTTTATCTCTAAATTTTTTTCTGCACTAAAAAACGAAATTAGACTCACAAATAGCATCTAAACAAAATTAAAATTAAAAATTAAAGAAATCAATCTTAAAACAATAATATGAGGAAATTATCCCACAAAGTGCCATAGTTAAAGTGAATGGTTTGGTAAATAAAATTGAAATATTTAAAAACCGATTTTATTAATTTAGTTATAAATTCTTGGTCTAAACAAACTAAACTGATCTATGAACACCACTAAAACGAATACTTTAATGTTTGTTAGACAAATGTTAGCATAAATATATATGGGACAAATAACATTTTTTCATAATTTATTCGGTTTTGAAGGAAACTATATAGTTTAATTATTAATAATTACTTAATTTCCTTGTCCTTAAATTCTTATTCAGTAATTTAGTTAAACACTTGCCTATAAAAACCGCACTTTTTCAAAATCCACACCGTCTCTCTCAATATCAAGATTTGATGCTCTGAAAATTCTCTTGTTCTTTTTCCTTTTTTTATTTTCTCTTTTGATCCTCGCGTTTGGGTTTCCTTTTCTGTTCTTTCACAGTAGAAGAAATTATCAATGGCCGAGAAAGAACAAGACCCAGAAGCCAATCTTGGCTCTAATGAAGCCTTCTTCGATGAGTTCATCAAGAAGAAACACAGAGAAATTGATAAATTGAAGGAGCATCAGAGCAGTGAACGCAGTACCCAATTAAAAAAGACATTGCTTGGTGCAGCCATTCGAGCTCTAGAGGATCAGAACGAAGAAGCTGAGCTATCATTACAGTTTTTCAAATTACAAGAGGAAGGTGAGAAAAATATCAAGAAGTCAGCAAAACGTACATTCTCAATGAAGAAGAAGGTGAAGTTTGCTTTTCTCATTAAACCATCGAATTTCTTGATCAATTCTGTTCTGGGTAATCTTGCATATGAGATGGGTGATGAAACTAAAGGCAAAGCTGTGAAAGATGTAAGCAATGACAAGAAGAAAGACGAAAGTTCTTGGGATTTCGAGGACATAAAGGAAATCTTGTTCTAATCACAATCTCATTGCAACATTGAGGAACTCAATGAAAAGATGAACAAATTGATCAATGGGGGTCACCAAATTCATGGACTTGAAGCCAGAATGTACGCAGAGTTGCAAGACATCGACAGAAGTGATTTCAAGATTGGAGAAGATGAAATGAAAAAGAGTTTCTTTGAATGGCTAAAAGAGATAGATAGATCAGATCATGAATGGGATATTCTTAATGGAATCGAGGCTGTAGCAGCTTCTTATGGGGTTAAACTCACTAGGCTGCTTGTTGATTTAATGCTTTTAACCTCAGACCCAGAAACTGAACAAGAAATGAACAAATTTAGAGTTATCAAGGCTGCACTGAAATGGGTAATTGAAGGTGAAAATCTGTTGCAGTTCACAGGATTCTCGCTGTTCTCGACTGGGTAGATTCAGAAACAAGAAAAGAAGCGAAGGAGGACAAAGGAAAGGCAGAAATGGTTGAGATTACTCAAGGGTTAGAGGAAGACATAAGCGATAAAACGATTCTGCTACTGCTGAATATAATTTTGCGCATGGAGTTTTTCTGGATGCATAGAGGATTGCCCTGTTCAAAAAAATCACTCATTAATGAATACATGTCACTAATGAATACATGTCAATGGAATCTGAACTGGAGAAGTGTTTGTTAGGGTTGAAGGCCACAGAATCAGATATAAGGGAAATGAAGGAACTATCTGCATTTGGTTTTGAAAAGGAAAAGGACCATTGCATGAAGGTAAAAGGAAATGCTCTGTTTCGGAATATTGAAGAACTGTGGGATCATGTTGAGGATTCAGAAATGAACAAGTCCTTTTATGCTGTGATACGTTCAATTCCTTAAAATTTTGATTACCAATAGAACAAATTTGAAATGAGAAAAATCTTAGAATTAGCTTCAATCGTGTTTGATTTTAGAAAATTCTCTCAGTACTTTGCTGGAAAATTGGCCACAAACTCTAATGATCAATTCTTCATTTTAAGCACTTGTTGTGACATTTTTCTCAATCTGGTCAGCAAATTATGAAGGGTAAATTCCCACCCATCTTCTTTCTCCTTCATTCCCTTTTTTTGGTTTTTTTCCAAATTGCTGGACTCATAGAGATGCAACTGTCTCTTCAAAGATTCAATCATCATCTCTATTGTTATCATGGCTTTATTCTCTGCCCCGATTTCTTGTTGATCCAGAATTTGAATTTCAGTAATTACTTCGTTCCTGTGTTGAGGATTTGTAATGAGTTGAACTAGTTGGTAGTTGAAACTTTCATGATGTTTCAGCACTGCTCCAATTTCAGCGTATAACTCATCAGTTTGCTCATAATTTTTCATCTTCTTCTTCACTTCTTCCATAATCTCTTCGGACTTCATTTCGTAATGATGGAATTGTGATACTATATCAAGAAATTGCTGATAAAGATTCAATCCATTCCTATTTTCGTCAGCCATTCAAGGATTGAGAAACAAAGGAGAGAGAGCCAATGTGATTCTTGAGAATGTAAAAGCTCATTACAACTTTAAGATATCAAACTCCTATCAGAACCATATCCTTGCGGCGATTCTAATTGATTTTTTCTGTCATAATTCAATTGTTTTTAAAAGATTTTGAGTTGATTCAGCCACGTCAAAAGTTTATCACAATTTTTAGATTAACAATTTTATCATAAACCCTTCTTTTAAACCCTAATTCAAATTCATTCTAACTGAAAGTTGTTTATAGTTTAATTATCTTTAAGACTCTATAATAAGGAATTATATATATATATATATATATATATATATATATATATATATATATGTCTATCAAAGAAGTAGAAGGTATGCTTCATACAGAAACAAACAGTCGTAAAATGGTAGAGATATATCTTCTTACCCTTGTGTTTCTGTGAGGTAAAAAATGTTCTGATTTTTCATTGGTTTCATTTGACAACCCCTTTAAAATTCATTATGCTTTCATTTAATGCTCCAAGCAGTCAAAACTTACAAAATTATAAACCAAAAACAAAATCAAAGTCACAAGAAATGGGAGCAACCGTATAGCAGGCATCATCTACTAATATAACATAGAACATCTACATTTAAGAAATATAACTCCGTTTGCTCCTCACCTTTGGACTGGTACAAGTACTCATTTAAGAAGGGATCTTGTAAGATGTTCGCGAGCAGTAGCAAGTGCTTGAGTTAGTGTCTGCAGCAAAAGCAGAATTTTAGTATTCCACATTTTGACAAGAGTTTTATACATTTATTGATTTTGAAAGTGGAGGTTAGCTAAATGCTACATAACCTGCTCAGACAGTGGAGCTCCAGCATCAATACTATTGCTTGCTACCTTCCCAGCAATGACATTTGCATCTGTTTCCAATATAATACTGCAGAATGCATGAAAAAATTAACAGATATAGTAACAGATGTCTCTTTAACAACTGATGCTATTAATTATAGCCAATTACTGCCAAGACCCAGGGGAGATTAATTCATTATATTGCATCAACTTTCATATTTTGATATCTTAAAACATAAATATGATACTTGAGTAAAAGGAATTTACATATATTTACCAGATAAAGACCATCACTCACAACAAATTATTGTATGTTTTGTGATCAAACATTGCAAGAAATAAATTAATAAATACAAATTCACAACAACTAATGATCTACTTATTTGACTTTTGCTAAACAGGAGGACATATTTCAATAAATATGGAAGTGAAGCAGCATGGAAATAGATCAGGTAGAGGAAGCAATGCAACGATATATCCTTGAAGTGCATAGCATACCCGCCATCAGCAATTTCATCCATGCATAAAAGAATGAGATCCAGATTCTCAAGTGCCTCTTTCTTGTCCACATTGCCCCTAAAACACACGATTATTTAAACACACATCAAATTCAATTAGTAAAAGTGACAACTACGCTGACAATATTTAACTGTATTGAAGGATGTGACAAGAGGACCATTGGAAAACCTTAGGAGAAGGCCAACTGCATCAAAAAAACCCTGAAGAACTGTGGCTAAAATGATCTCATTTTCATTTTCACCTCCAGTAACAAAAAAGTGAAGATCTTGGACAAACTTGTAAACAATAATGTTATTTTCAAGCATTGTGATCTCCGCTGTAGTCAATGAGAATTTCAAGTTAAACAGGGAATACGGTGGACTAACTTTTTTTATTTACTTTGACAACAAGATGCATTTGCAATTATAGATTCAATAATTCAAAAGCAACAGAATTTATGACTTCAAGAATATGATGTGTCTATATTCAAAATTTCAGCAATCTAACCCCTTCCCCACACTATCCCTCAACCAAACAATAAAACTTTAAAGAACTCAGCACTGCCACATCACTACATTAGTGCAAAGTCGTGCCAGTATAACAGAGTAATTGTGCAAGAGCTACTGGTATCATGATCACTCCAGTGAAATTTGACAGAACAATGCATAAGAATGGTATAACACCCCAAATTGATAATAATGAACTAGAATACGAAATGCCAGAGCAAGTCCCATGCAAGAATGTCAGAAATAGTAATATGCACTCAATCAAAGGAATCTTTTGATCCACACCTACAACCACGCAACACAGGCTTAAATGGTGAATAAATCATAAGGCAGATAGCTTACCGTCATTACGGGCATTAGTCTTCTGAGTTTTGGTGAATACAGCTTTCTCAAAAGCTTCCTTGGCACTGTTTGTTGGCCAATCATCTGAATAGTACTTAACAGCTACACGTTTCCCTTCAGCATCCAATAGAAGGATATTTTTTATAGAAGGGCAAGTTTCCTATAAACGAAACAACCATTTGTATCAGAAGAGTTGAAACATCTCAAAAATGGTATCATCCATGTGATAGAACTGAAGCTCAATAGGATGATCCATGGCAGGAATCAATCACTCTGAGAATTTTTTTTTTCAGCCTAAATACATGATCAAATTACCAATGCGATCCAGTACTCTGGATCACAATATTAATATTAGGCTTCAAAAGTGCGTAATTCAATGGGGAAATAACAACAGGATCTATGTAGAAATCAATAATCAGAACAAGTAAAAGTTAATTTTAGATCTACACTACAGACATCAAAAGAAAAGCACCAAGAAAATGTAGCCTAAAATAGATCTTCAAATGGCAATCAAGAAATAACGTACAACGTCCCTAAATCATATTAATCAAAAGAGCAAACCCTTAATTCTGAAACGAAAATCAAAGTCTCTTAGCTGGAAACGGTAAAATTCAAGTATGTAAAGAAGCTAAGTGAAGATGCATATATGCTTGTAACTGACCATGTTGTTTGGCAAAAACTTGATGGAAAATTGGTCCCCTAAATTTCTGGAGAAAAAACACACAAAAAAAAAAAAAAAAAACAATTTGTAAGATGAACAAAGACGAAAGTGTCAGTCCACGAAATAAAGAAATAGTGATATTTGCTCAAGTCTCTCGGTGTTTTTGGTGTATTCTCACTCTCGGCCCCACTATTTTACTAATTTAATTGCATTTCCTCAACCGTTCTCATTTTTTTCTTAACCTTCTTTTTTATTAATCACCGTAAAAAATTATGAATAATAATAATAAATTAATACGACTCCTTACGTTTTGTTGAATACATTAATTGATTTTTTTATTTTCAAAAATATATTATAAAATCTTTCAAATTTGATTATATTAACTAAAATGATTTTCTATTATTTTGAATGAATTATCTTATTAGTCAACTAGAATATTATGTTAGTCAATTAAAAAAATAAAATTATTTGTATTTTTTTTTTATAAATTTAACATTTTATTAATTTAAAAAATACATTAAAACGATAAATTTGATATTTTAGTGTTAATTTGATAATATCATAATTTTTCTGACATTATTTGCTATTTTTTAGGACCAAAAAAATAAGGGCAAAAATAAACAAAATAATTAAATGGTGTATTTAAACTAAATATGAAAAACTTTATAAAGTAATTCTAAAAATAGATCGACTAATTAGTATATCCAACTAAAATCTAATGAATAATAATAATAAAGGCTTTTACTTTTAAGTTTTATTTTGATACATTATGATTAAAAAAACTATTTTTCCAGTCAAATCATTAAATAGAAATATAAAATAACCCTAAAATAAGATGAATAGTAAGTTAATATATTTAGAAGGCGTTGATATTATTGTGGGTGTAAAAAAAATAAGGTTTAGAATTTTTTTTATTTAATTAGTTAAATTTTAAAATTTTTTATAAATTATTTTTTTAAAACTTTCTTTTAAAAAAAAATATCTATTAGCATGCATTATATTTTTGAACTAAACTCAAAAAAAAAATTAAAAAATTCTGAAAAATACTCTTTCTAAATTCAGTCGCTAACACAGTGTCTTTAAAAATGTGTACTAATCTTTTGACACACGGATGAGAAAATTACAGTCATTTTTTATGAATATTATTTTATTATAATTATTTATCTTTTATTAAATATTATTTTTAAATGAAGCGCAGTATAATAAAGAGAAATAGATATAAATATTCTAATTAAATTTTATTTGATTTATGAAAGTATAGTGATATTTCTAGAAAAATTGATCGTTCAAATTCATTGTTTCAATAGTGATATATATTAAATTTTATTATAGTGGATAGAACATATAGATTTTAAATTAAATATATTAATATTTAGGGATAATTGTCAATCATATTGCTAAAAATAAACTAAATTTTAAAGGTTATATCGAAATTAAATTGTACTTTTTATTTTTTTAATTTAAATACATAAACTTTTAAAATTTATCAATTTATAAATTTTAGTAAAACACTGCAGAAATTATATAAAATTTCAACCAGATTAAAATGGAAATGCTGATTAGGAAGTTAAACCATTTTAAAAACTTTAAAACGCTATCGTTTTTCTAAAAAATTTAAAACCTAAATATCTCTTTAAATTTGAAAAATAATATATAAAACTGTCATGTTTATGAGTTATCTAGTCCATAGAGTAAGGAGAAACAAAAAGTTTATTGTAAGTAGAGTTTCGCCGAAAAAAATTAAATTTTAAGACTTTAGGAAAAATAAAAATGACGGTGTTTTAAAGTTTTTAAAATAATTCAGTCATCTTTTTAATCAGCACAAAATTTTTATTTTCGCCGGAGTTTTATCTAATGTCAGTAAAGTTTTACCGGAATTCATAAATTGATAAAGTTTTAAAAATTGTGTATTTAAATGAAAAAAATAAAAGTACAATTTAATTTTGATACAAACTTAAATGTTCAATATATTTTTGGCAATTATCACTTTCATGTAAATACACAAACTTTTAAAATTTTATCAATTTATAAATTCCGATAAAACTCTGCTAACATAACATAAAATTCCGCACGAGATTACAAATATTGTACTAACTAGAAAGCTGACTAAGAAGTTAAGTCATTTTAAAAACTTTAAAACGCTATCATTTTTGTTTTTTCTATAAAATTTTAAAACCTAAATTTTTCCAATAAAACTCTACTTACAATAAAATTTTTATTTTTCCTTACTTTATTTACTATACAACTTCTAAGTACGATAACTTTATATATTATTTTTTAAATTTAAAGAGAGATTTATATCTTAAAATTTTAGAAAAACAAAAAATAAAGGCGTTTTAAAATTTTTAAGATGATTTAGTTTCTTAGCTAGAATAGCCATTTTTATCTGGCTCGAATTTTATATTATATCAACAAAATTTCGCTAAAATTTATAAATTGATAAAATTTTATATTTAAATAAAAAAATAGAAAATAAAATTTAATTTTGATATAATATTAAAAATTCAATTTATTTTTAATAATTATCCATAATATTTAAATAGATATTTAAATGTATTGGATTATATTTTTTATATTATATAAAAATTAGGCTTGATGCATTTCCAGCTCGTTGTATTTTTCAGTTTTTCTCATATTCCCTTTCAAATATGTTTTTGGCATCTATTACCCCCATTTTTATCCAATTCTTTAAAATTTAAAAAATGTAACCATTTGCATTTTCTCTCTCCGGTACTGACACAGCAGAATCTAATTTTATACCTAAATAGTTTGCTGATGTGCAATTTACAACTAATGGAACAGTGACACGTGGATAATTATTCTCTCTCTTTCCTTCTTTTCTTCCCTCGCTTTCCTTTCTAAAAATCTGCAAGACCTAAAATCTTGGAATTGATCTTGAATCAAGGTCTATAGTATTATATGTCTCCCCATCCATGGCAAACTGATCAATCGCAGATTAAAAACCCTACATATTTTACAAATTGAACAAACTCACATAAAACCCTACATATTTATTCTCAAAAAAAAAGAACAAGCTCACATAAAAGCATGTACCTAAGGCAAACTGCACAAAGCTGGATAAATTACTTCGGCTTTATCCCTAATTCAAATGAAAACCCCCAACTTATCCAGGAGAAATAAAAAAAAAAATTGAAGTCACAAAATTCCAACTTTATCTCTATTTTATCCTACATCTGCTGCTCAAGCTCCGATGGTGCTACAATCTAGCTCAGGTGATGCGTCCAGCCAGATCACTTCCCTTGGTGGCATTCCCGGCTGAGGATCTGTTCGGTTTCACGACTTCCCCTTGTTGCTGTGCATAGGGTTTAATATTGCAAAGAAGGAAGGAAAGTCAGGGAAGAGAAGGAAGAAAGAGAGAGAGAATAATATTCCATGTGTCAATGTTCTATTTACATATCAGCAAACCATTTCTATCAAAAAAAAAAAAAGATTCCGAAATAAATTGGACAAAAAAATGAATAGATTCCAAAATAACTCGAGAAAGATGAACTGAGGTTTCAAATAAATTATGCTTTTTCTAAAATTGACTCACATTTTTTTGCTAAATATGCTAGTAGTATTTTAATTATAGGCAAAAAATACATAAATATAATTTAAAACTTTTTTTTACAAAATCAAAGATTATTATAAAAAATGTTAATCAATATTTAAAATAAGTTTTGACAAATAAATCGCTCATTTTATTTGCAATAAAAATTACAAACAAATGTAAATTTAAACGAAATTTTGCAAAAGCACTTTTAAATACAAAAATAATTAAAATTTTTTTTTTCACAAAACCAAAGTTTATTATCAAAAATCGGATTAATTGCACCCGCGGTCACTAAGTTTTATGTTATTTTCATTTAAATGATCAAATTTTTTTTGTGATACAAAAACAACTGAATTTAACTTTTATTGCACAAAAATCATTTCAGTCAGTTGTCTACTCGGACACTTACGTGTTGCTTACATGGCAGTGATATGGCAGTGATGTGGCTCAACATCCAGGGTAGCCTACAATACAAAAGTGATTTTTGTGTAATGAAAGTTAAGTTTAGTTATTTGTGTCACCAAAAAAAAAAATTTAATTCTTTAAATGAAAGTAATACAAAGTTCAATAACACACATGTACAATTAACCCGCTAATCAACCACTATAATAAGTTTTTGTTAAATAAATTACTTCTTTTATTTACAATAAAAACTTTAAACAAATATAAACTTGAATGAAATTTTGCAAAAGTACTTTTAAACACTTTTTTTACTTAAAAATCAAAATTGAGATTTTATCAATAAATCAGAAAACTAATTCTGAAAATACGACAAGTGAGAATAACTTGATACACTTGAATTTATGGTAGTTTGGTACTCTTGCCTACATTTATGCCTCAAGATACATTCTTAAGAGTTTCTCTCTACTGATAATTGTTTTCAAAAGCAAAAATCAAGCCTATTATAACCTTAGACTTTTTTAGCCTATAATCTCAAACTCAAATCCAATTTTTTACAAACTAAAACTTGAAAATACTTAAATAACTATGTGCTAAATAACCCCAACTCAAGTTTTTATAAAGTAATACTTGAATAGCTTTTATACCTAATGTGCTAAACAACTCAATTACAAGTTTTTTAAGCCAAAAACTTGCAAATTTAACACAAATTAATTTACCCTCAAGCTCAAAACATGAATTTTACAATGAAAGCTAGAGCCAAAATGAAGGATATCAAAGAATGTAGCTCAAATGGAAAGAAAATGATTTAAGAAGTGTAAAGTTCTTTTTTCTTGTGAAATCTTTGATTTTTCAATAACTAAAACATTCTTCTAACATGTATTTAAAGCTCTAAAAGTGAAAAACTAACTAGTAGAAAAGAGAATTCATTTTTCAAAAAACTAGGTTGTCAGTATAAAATTAGCTTACTCCGATAAATACTTGATTAAAATACTATTAGAATACTATATTACATTACTCATTTAGAAAATAGTTTTTCTGACTAGTGAAAAAATATTTTATCGTTAAGATTTTTATACTTTGAGCTTCACTTTTAGACACAAAAACATATTGACTTTACATTGTTATCTTATTAAACATCTTTGCTGCATATGTGTCTTTTCTTGAATATATATTTTTCACTTTCAATTCTTGAACATTAAAATATGAAATTAGAATAATAATATGATAAATTCTAACGACTAAATCATGATTTTAAATTCATCAAAATTTTGGATACAAGGATTTTAGCTTTTGATCCAACAAAATGGACTTCAAGGGGATAACTTGTGCTAAAATAGATTTGGAGAGCAATACGAGAAAAATTGAAAAATACAGGGGACTGGAAAATGGGTTAAGCCATAGGATTAATCGCTATTCTAATGACTGAATCATGATTTTAAATTCATCAAAATTTGGGAATAAAATGGACTTCAGAGGGACAACTTGTGCCAAAAACAAATTTGGAGAGCAATTTGAGAAAAATTGAAAAATACAGGGACTGGAAACGGGTTAAGCCATAGGATTAATCGCTAATCTCATGTTTGGTTCAAAAAATTATATTAAGCTTAGTAATTCTATAGGCTTACTAAACCCATAGAATGATGATTAATTAAAACCTACCTCCCTCGTATCTTTAGTAATCCACATCTAATGGGATTACTCATCCCTACAATATAAAATTATAAATTCTAAACTACACTTATGTGTTTGGGTTATTAAAGAGATCCATTTTTCTTTTTCGTAGTTTCTCTTATTATTTTTTTTTCTTTTTTAAAAAAAATTCCTTAATTTTTTATAGTAGATATAATCACACAAATAAATATATAAATTTAATAGAGGTAATGTATGACAACTCAGTGTTAAGAGAAAAAAAATGGAATTTGGGCATCATCATTTATAATTTTCCAATCACCATAATTTTTTGGACAATTTCTAATCATTAATAGAATATCCTTTTACTGATAATTAAATTATTTTTTGTTTCTTTCTCTTTAGATTAATATTAGTCAGTGACATAAAATTATAAAAAATATATATATGTAAAAAACTAACAATAAAAATAGTGATTTAAATCCAAAACCAAAATCAGTATAGAGAATATTGAGAATATGTACTGAGAATGTTAATAAAGAAAATAAAAACTCATAAGTTTTTAAATATAGAGTAAAAGATATTTAAGTAATTTAATTATTTTACTAGTTTATCCCATTACTTAAGCCATTATACCAAATATGGGATTACAAATTTGGATTAGCTAATATTAGGATTAAATATTTCTACCAAACATGGGTTTACTTAAATAATCCTATGACTTAACTAAACCTAGTATTAAGACTAATCATATAACTTAACTAATCTATGAACTAAACGAATTGTTAAATTATTATAATTTATTATCTTTATAGTGAGTTGTTGGAGTGATAGTACACCAGGGGGGAAGTAAATGCAGAATAGTAGGGGTAAGAGAAGAAAGACACACAAGATTTATAGAGATTTGAGTATTAACAAACTTTAGTTCTCTCCCCAAAAGGAATTGGGAGTTTTACTATTTCAACTTGAGATTGCAAGAGAGTTTCCTAGCTAACTCACAACTAGAGAGTTTTCCTAATTCACCCACAACTAAGTGTTTTCTTAAAACTCACATCAAATCCAAATCTCTAGTGTTTTAATGGCTCACACAACAACCAAATTTTTGTGTTTTGAACAGACTCACACACAATCCAAACAAGATTTTTTCTCACTATGATCACTCTTACAACCTATACCCAAGTGTTTGTGGTTGATACTAAAACCTTTCTTATAAAAGAGATGAGAAATAAAATTACAAGAGTTTTGACATACTTAAAATTAAGCTCTTATATTCTAAGGCCTTTTGAAGGTTTATTTATAATGTTTTCCTTCTAATTAGCTATTATAAAAGGTGCCAAAACTATTTCTAACATTCTAAAGATGAATGATTAAAAGTTGTCGGATAGAGTAAAATCGCGAGTGCGCTTTCTTAATTGCGAATGTGATTCTGCAAGTGTCCGTTGGTGCTTTCGACGAGGCAGCCTTTGATTGCTCCTTTATGCAACAGCTAGTCCAGTTAGCAAGGAATCGTGAGCATGCTTTAGAGTCCTAATCACGCTTTTGATGTCCCGAGTAGGATGATAATTTTTCCGGTCTACATTTGCTTATGGATCTCAAAGATCATTTTGCATCGAGCCTTTTCTAAGCGCAACATCCATTTCCCAAGCAGGAGTTATGTCCTAAGCATGACATTTCTTTCTCGAGCGGGAGATTTGAAAGTTCATAAAGCTGTTATCACATATGGCATGCTTTGATTGAAATTTTTATCAATGGCCTTGATTGTGAAAAGCTGGAGCGTGATTTTCATAGGCACGATAGTTGGCCTATTGTGAAAAGATCATAGGCATGCTTTGTTCACTAAGTAATCGTTGGCCTATTGACTTTAAACTTTGTATGCTGTAAAAACACACTTAGATAAACATATAGTGACACTTAATTTGATTGTCAATATCAAAATAGAGATCAGTTATGCTAATGTCAACAATCTTCCTCTTTTTGATTTTGACAATCAAACTAAGCAAAATAATAAAATTAAGCATACAAAGTTGAAATTGACATATTGTGAAATTATTATGTCAAGTTTCAAGATAATTTAATTTCGTTATCATGTTTAATTCATACGGTCAACCAAAGTGTAAAAAGTCAATTTTTTTACTTAACTTAAAATACTACAAATATGTTTAAACTTTTTGCCATTTTGCTTATGTTTGTCTCATATTTCTCCTCTTTTATCAAGATCAAAAGAGTTAGCACAAGAATAATATCGTATCAAGCACTTAGGTCATAAAAGAAGAGAAAAAATTAGGTATTTATTAATTTTAAACATTAAATACAACAAAACGAACATGAAAAGTAGAAAAGTAATCAAATATTTAAAAAAACAAAAAAAAAATTGAAAATGAAATGTTTGATGCATAATGCTTTCAAAATAGAGAAATGGCCTAAAAAGATGAAGAAAGGTTATCATCATCCTCATCTTCATCTCCCTTTTCAGTTTCTTCAATTGCAAACTTCTCATTGCACGCATCCATACCTAAGTGTATCTAGGGTTTTCATATTCATGTGAAGATACTCCATCATCCTTATAAGCTTCATTTCCATAGGAATTGATTGAGATGAAGGAGGTGGGGCTTATGAAAGACCGATCATAGGCTCTTCTTAAGGTTCCTCTTGTGATGGTTCTTCAATCACAAGTCTTGCTCTCTTTCTCCTTTAAGAGGAAGATGATGCTTGAATTTCTTGCACTCCCAAAGCATAAGCAAAATTATATCCATCCTTTTTTATAGTTTTTGCACTTAAAAGTTATTGAAGATCCATTAAGTTTGAAGCATATTCCTCAATCTCTACATAATTGGTTAAATTGAAAGGAGTGAGAAGGTTGAAATGGTTAGCTATTTTGGATATATGAGAAGTGACAAGAATAGTGCTTCCCTTTGATGTAGCAATGTAGTAGAGATTATCTATAAAATGCATAGAAGATTCCACTGGCAACCTATGTACTAAGGCATATAAAAAGAAAAGGTCTTTTTTACTAACTTTTTCATTGCTCAATCCTCTTACATAATGGAGAATGTGACTAATCAATAATAATACCAATGTAGGAAGCATTTTATATGTTTGACATTGGAGGATTTTTCAAGAGTGGACTAAATAGAGATTTCTTGCAAAAATTCAGTGTATGTTTGAGCCATATCTTTGGGATTGAGAAGACCTTATATCTTGAATTTGAAGATGTTTGCAAATTCTCCCCTTGTGAGTTATAGCCTTTGACCAAATAGGCTAAACTTTATATCATAATATCCGAGCTCAATATTGGCATGTTTATGGATAGAGAGAAAAGAAAGAAATTCCAAGGTTAAGTCATCATACTCATGCAATTTAGGCCAGATGAATTCACTCCATCCTACTTTGTTAATTGCCTCCTTAAAGAGTACATAAATATTCATTTTTCTTAGAGGGGAGAGAACGACCAACTTGTTAGCTTAAATATCCTTTTCTTTCAATATCTCATACCGTGCTCTTTCTGCTTGGGAGAAGGTAGCAACAATCTGCTCCATGCTTGGTGATCGTTGAGTAGCAGAAGTTGAAGCACGAATTGTTACTTTGGGAGCCATTGGAGAATGAAAAAGATGACCAGAAGATATAGAGGGATATGTTTTTGAGAGAGAGAAAGTTTGTATACAAAAAGAAATGAGTATGATCATGTAAGTGGACTGAAAATCCCTTTATATAGATATAAAAAGGTATTTCAAATGGAAACACAATGTTTGGATGCCAAAATAAATGCAAAAAGAACTGTCAAAAAATTTATGGAATCCTTCAGTTCGCGATCGCGAATGAAGTTTAGCGAACGCGATTTTTCTTAACTGTCCAACAGCTATATTTTTTTGAAAAATCGCGAGGGCAAAGAGAAACTATCTATCATGAAAACAGTTAAAACGACTTTTGCAAGATTTTAAATAATTCGCAAGCACGATTCCTAAATCTCGATTGCGAATTACATGCACAAAAAAATTTCTTCAAAATGAGATGTGAATGATTGCAATGGGATGTTATATACCAAAGAGGATCATATAATACAAAATAATCAAATATATCAAACACATCAATCAAAATGCAATGAGCAAGCATTTTGGAGTATAAGAGTCAAAGTATAAAGAACACTTATTGATTTGAAGATTCGTTCCACATATTTTAAGGCACGTCTTCATATGAAATTAAATTTTCTCATGCGATCATATCTTTGAGTAGCTCCCCCTTAATTTGTGCTAAGTTTACATTCAATGGGTTAGATCAAGTTTTGTTCGTTTGTGGATAACCTACAAAAGAATCAAACAATCTTTGGTACAATTTAATTTTGGGTCCATTAAGGTTAGCTTTGGAAGGTTCCTAATGAGCCTTGCTAACATAATAGTTGTATGTTTATGTGCCTAAATCTCATGCAATAGTGACATTGCTTGGACTTAAATGCTTTTTGCCACCTTGCATGGGGTTTAGGTTTCACAACATGAAAAGAATGTGAATGTGAGCAAACATAGTATTGTGTGGTGTGTGTAACCTTTTGTGCATGCCTTTTATACAAAGAGACATGGTTGGCCTTTTAAGATTTCCCTCTTGGACCATGTGAACTTTTAATAATCTTCTTTTGAGTAGTGGCTTTGGTGTGTACCTTGCCTTTGGCTTTAGAGCCAATTACCTTAATGGATGAGGTTTGTAGTATGTTAGCCCTAACAAATATTGAGCTAGGTGGAGATGATGATGCTAAAGCTCCATTAAAGCCTATATTATGTCTCACTAGAAGAGGTCTTTGAGATACAATAAGTGAATCTAAATTTTTCTTCCCTTTGTGAAATTTTGAAATTGAGTTTCTAAGCTTTTCAATCTCATTTTTTAAAATATTATTTTTTTTTAAGCAAAGAAGAGGTTGAAGGTTTTGATAAAAGATCATCCAATGATTTCCTAAGAGATTTATTAGATGTTTTAAGTTCTAAGACAATCTTTTGTACCTCATCAAAATCATTTTTCAAATTTAAATACTTATTTTTATGAAAAACACTTTTCTTTTTAAATTTCTCAATTTCAAGTTTCATGACTTCAATTAAATCATCATCATCATCATCATCATCATCAAGCATGTCAAACAAATTGTTGTGAGATTGAGATGTAGAACGTACCTCATTTGAGTCCTCTTGTAGAGCCATGAAGGAAGTGGCGGCAAACTCTCCTTCACTTGAGGAGCTTTCATGACTTGAAGTCTCATGCCTTCTTTGCTTCATATAAAAACTCCTCTTGTGCCTTGAGCACTTGGATGATTGATTAAAGTTGTTGCTATGCCTTTTCTTTTCTTTGAGCTTTAATTTTCTTGTTAGGTTGGCAATTTCTTCATCACTATCTTTTTCACTCCTTTCCTTTTAGCTAGAGCTTTCATCTTCATGATTTTTTGAAGTTGAGGTTTTGAAAGCAATAGCCTTCTTCCCTTTTTCTAGCTCTATCTCCTTGTTTTTTGCCAATGCCATCTCATGAGTGAGAAGCTTACCAATAAGCATATTGGTGGATATTTTATTTAAATCTTCATTAGCCTCCTCAATAGCGGCAACTCTTGACCCATACTCCTTAATGAGAAGACTTTCTAAAATTTTATTATTAATGTCAAGCTCAAGGTGCTTTCCAACCTTTATTAAGTTGTTGATGATAGCAAAGAGCAGGTTGGTCATGTCGGTGATAGACTCAAAGGATTTCATCTTGAAAAGCTCATATTCGGATATGAGTAATTACATTCTCTTGAATTTTACTTGTTTGGTTCTTTCAGAGTAATTCTCCAAGGTTTTCCAAATGTTATGAGTGCTTCAATAATGCAATACTTTAAGACTATCTTCTTGAGGAATGGCGGTAAGGAAAATTGCCATTACATTTTTGTTTCTTCCATTTGCCTTATTTTGAGCACTGGACCAATCATCCCATGAAATTTCTTCCTCTACACCTTCCACTTCCTTAGTTGGTGGCTTTCACTCCTTATAGTTAGTGTCCCACAAATCAACGGACTCACTATCCATAAAGAGCTCCATTTGAAATTTCTATTGAGCAAAGTTAGCACAATTAAAAATGGGAAAATAATTACTAACTTCACCTTTCACCATTTTGATATTTTCTCTCGCACTTAAGCTTTTGACTAGAGAGACCAAGGCTCTGATACCAATTGTTGGAGTAATGATCCACCAAAAGGGGGAATGAGGGGTTGAATTGGTGGCAAATATAAATTTTAGGCATAATAAATTTTTTTGAATGTTTGACCAATAAGCAAAGGTAAATGCGAAATAGTAAGGGAGTAAGAGAAGAAAGACACACAAGATTTATAGAGGTTCGGGTGTTCACAAACACTAGTCCTTTCCCCATCTACAACTGGGAGTTCTACTATCTCAACTTGAGATTACAAAAGAGTTTCCTAACTAACTCACTACTAGAGAGTTTTCCTATCTCACCCACAACTAAGTGTTTTATTAAGGCTCACATCAAACCTAAATCCCTTATATTTTAATGACTCACAAAACAACCAATTATTTGTGTTGTGAACAAGCTCACACACAACCCAAATAAAAAGTTTTTCTCACTAAGATCATTCTTACAACCTATACCCAAATGTTTAAGGTTGACACTTAAACTTTTCTTACAAAATAGATGACAAATAAAATTGCAAGAGTTTTATCACATTTAAAATTAAGTTCTCATATTCTAAGGCCTTTTGGAGATATATTTATAATGTTTTTCTTCCAACTAGTCGATACAAATGATACCAAAACTATTTCTAACATTTTAAAGATGAATGATTAAAAATTGTTTGAGAGAGTAAAATCGTGAGCGCGATTCTGCAAGTATCTATTGGTGCTTTTGACATGGCAGCCTTTAATTGGTCATTTATGCAACGACTCTATAACGGCTAGTCTAGTCAGCAAGGAACCGTGAGCGCTTCAGAGTTTTGATCGTGCTTTTGATGTCCCGAGTGGGATGATAATTTTTCAGGTCTGCGTTTGCTTCTGGATCTCAAAGATCATGTTGCATAGACCTTTTCCAAGCGCAACATCCATTTTCTAGGCGGGAGTTGTGTCCCATACATGACATTTCTTTCCCAAGTGAGAGATTTCAAAGTTCATAAAGCTGTTATCACATATGACATGATCTGATTGAAGTTTCTATTAATGGTCGTGACTGTGAAAAGCTCGAGCATGATTTTCATAGGTACGATAGTGCTTTCACTTTCGCTCTCGCAAAATATCTATGCGCAAGTGCATATTACAGGCCATTTTATTTCTTTAATTTGTTTACTAAGTAATCATTGGTCTATTGACTTGAAACTTTATATGTTGCAAAAACACATTTAGATAAAAATATTAGTAACATTTATTTGATTGTCAAGATCAAAATAGAAATCAATTATGCTAAGGTAAATATAAGTACAAGATATGGACTATTTCTTATATTATAATCTCCAACCTTCAGAACTTTTTCATGAAAAAAAAGAAGATTCAACATGTTTCCACACATAGGTAAATTTTGAAACTAAGCAATTATATTATTTCTTGATAAAAAAAAAGGCTATTATATTATTTTCAATAAAAAGAAGAGTAAAGTGGGATGCTTCATGCTTTTATTTTAGGATTGGTATTTGAAATAACCCTTTATTGCCACCATTTTCATTAGAGCTGACAATTTGTTGTGTCATATTTAATTATATTTTGCCATTAATCATATATGATATAATTAAGTTAAATATGAATATAATATGATTAATTAATTGTATTAAAAAATCAAAATACGTGATACAATATGGTTAAAATTTGTATTTACACAATTAGATATGATTAACTAGATATGTCTAAATATGTATATGATACTGTACAATATGATTAAATATAATTAACTAAATTGTCTAAATATGTACACATTACATTAAGTAGGACACAAATAAAACAAACAATCATATTAAAAATATAGCACAATTTACAAATAAAATCTTACAATTATAAATTATTAATACATTATTATAATATTAATTATAATTAATTTATTAATATTTATTCACATACACTAACATAATTAATTTGACATAACATATTATAAATTTATTTATATATAAATTTATAGTATATAAATATTAAATATATATTTGAGCATTTTATATAGTTTGAATAACACTAAAATTACTAAATATTTTATATATTTTTAAATACGACTAATCGTTTCTAAACATGTTAGATAAGAAAATAAAATTACTATTCTTTCAATATTAATAAATATAGAGTTATAATGATATGTAATAGAAATCATATTAAAAATACAATACAATTTATAAATAATATCTTACATACCATAAAATTATTCATCTATTATAAATTATTAATACATTATTATAATATTAACTATAATTAATTTATTAATATTTATTTTCATACACTACTAACATAATTTGACATAACATATTATAAATTTATGCATATATATGAATTTATATTATATAAATATTAAATGTATATTTAAACATTTTATATAGTTTGAATAACATGAAAATTACTAAATATTTTATATATTTTTAAATATATACTTATTTAACGTGTTAGATAAGTAAATAAAATATTTTAAAAAACACTATATTTATACTAATCTACTTGGAATAATCCAGTGCATTCTGATTTTTGACTTCAAATTTTTATTAAAAAAATCTAAATATGTTAAATAAGTAAATCTCATTTATGATGCAATTTTTCCATGTTTATAATCATATTAACATAGTTATATTATATATCTATTTAACTCAAATTCATATATATTTAATTCCATGTTATTTAATCGCCACCTAGCTATCCAAAATTTTCAGCTTTATTCTCCATAACTTTGACCCAAAAAAAAACTATAGAATTTTCTCTCTCATTCTTGCTTTGTTTCGTTATTGTTTTGTTTCCTTTAATTTTCTTCCCATTATTATATTGTGATAGGAAAATTTTAATTTTTCATCAATAACTTTATTTTATTTAATTATTATCAACACACTTAAGATCTATCTTTTTCTAACTTTTCACAAATCAATAATTAAAAGATAATATTAATCCTTATTTAAAGTGAGATTCTAGAAATAGAATCGTAAACTTTCATAACAATCATCATATCTTAATCACATAATCATATCATAATATATATAAAAAAGGGAATAGGGAGAGGACATGTAAATTTACTAAAAAATACTTACTATTTCCGTTTTTAAATACTACAATAAGAACAAATTAGTAATTTTAGAATTATAAAAAGAATAAAAATGGATTACTTGTTTGCAAAATTAAAAGAATTATAAAGCGAAGACATACAAAATTAAAATTATAAAACGAAGACATACAAAATTAAAATTATAAAACGAAGACATGCAAAATTAAAAGAATTATTGCTTAAAATCCAACTAAGAAAAGAATTAATAATCCCATTAGTATTTTACGGAATTAATGTTTCAATTTGAAAACATGTCCACTATGAATAACATTCCTCTTATTTACTTTGAATAAAATACTATAAAATAATATAAAATTTGAGATAACTATAATTAAAATACTACAAGGAATTAATATTTTAATTTATTTAAAATATAAATTTTGAGATAAACATGTACTTTTATCATTCACTATGAATAAAATACTCCTTATTTACTTTGAATAAAATACTATACAAAAACTAAAATTTGAGATAACTATAATCAAAATACTACAATAGGGACAAATTAGTATTTTAAGAATTATAAAAAGAATAAAAATAGATTGGTTGTTTGCAAAAAGAATTATAAATAAAGACATGCAAAATTAAAAGAATTATAAAATGAATAGATGATAATAATTAGATGAATACAAACTTTGTATTTTACGGAATTAATGTTTCAATTTATAAACATGTCCACTATGAATAAAGTACCCCTTATTTACTTTGAATAAAATACTATAAAATAATATGAATTTTGAGATAACTATAATTAAAATACTACAGGGAATTAATATTTTAATTTATTTAGAATATAAAATTGGAGTTACTTTATTTAAAATATAAAATTTGAGATAAAAATGCATTTATAGTATTCACTATGAATAAAATACCCCTTATTTAGTTAGAATAAAATACTATAAAATAAAATTTGAGATAAATATAATTAAAATACTACAATAGGGACAAATTAGTATTTTAAGAATTAGTATTTTAAGTATTTTAAGAATTATGAATTATAATTTCATATATATTCTTTACGTTTAACTGTATTTGACTTTTCCTTTGCTGACAGTTTCTTCTCTCTCTCGTAAATTGTTTTATTGATTTCTATACCCTTTTTTTTTTCCAGCAACAATCATCATGGCGAAAGGAATCAAGAAAAATAATAATGATTAATATTTAACCATTGATTCTATGTATGGACGACAACAAAAATTTGCTATTAAAGTTTTACTATTCCGAATGATTCAGTTGACGTCTCTCAAGATTGTGAATTTAAAAAATTAATTTTAGTTGATGATAAGGCATGTCTTTTATAAAAATGTCAAATGTTATGAATTTTTGCCATAAAAAAATTGCTTATTTTGTTATTGATTTTTGAGGTACTAAAATAGTTGCAACTATTTGGAACAATTAGTTTAATAAATTTGAAGATTCTTTTGAAGTTGAAAATATTTACATTACTCATTGTGGTTCTGTTAAGAAAATCAATCCGCAGTTCCACAATATTCATAAAGATATTGAATTGAATTTTAACTTGAACACAATTGTTACAAATCATCCATCAAAGATATCTCTTGAAATTTTAATTTACAATTTTAGTTTTTTTTTATCTTGTACAAGATAGTACTACAAAAAAAAGATAATCAATTGTTCGGTTTGTTATAATTTTTTTAAAACTAAAATAAATTAATTTATATCATATATTATATTTAATAATTATTTTATTTAGATTTTTTTGCTGTTGCAATTCATATCCAACCTATTTTTTCTATGAAAAATAGAGGTTATAGAAGAGGCATCACCATTCTTACTGCAATTAATTCTTTCATCTTTACTTCATTTATTATTTTTTAATATTATTTGTAAATATTAGTAATTACTAATACAATTATAATTTTTTTTATTTTATTTTATAGTATACAAAAATTGCAATTGATTGTTTGGGATGATATAGCACAAAACATGGGTGAAATACTAGAAAATTTGGTGAGAAATGGCGATGATAAGCCTATTATTGCATTATCAAATGTTAAATCTTCATTTTATAAAGGTAAGATTTTTATCCATCATGGCCACCGTTTCTTCCCAATTTGATCGTATCCTTGCTTCCTTCCCTCTTCTGGGTTCTCTTCTTAGCTTTTCCATTTTTTTCTTTTCTTATCTTATATGTCTACGTGTTTTTTTATGTGTAATTCATTTGCATTCACGTGTCTGCTTCTGTTTTTATATCAGCTCGAGATTTTCCTTTTGGTTTTATTTGTTTGTGGGTTGATCTAGATTTGTTTCTTCAATTGGTTTTTGAATTATATGGCCTTGTCTGATTTTTATTTAGATTAGTTTTTTTTTTTATATTATTCTCAAATTCTGCACTTTATTGTATGTTGATATTAGATGTTGAATTTGTTAATATATGTGCAGAAAATTTTTACAATTCTCAGGCAATCGTTGATACTATAATCGTTGATATTAGTTTTCACAATTTTACAATGTAATATTTTTCATTTTGTTATGCTAAATTCAGTAAAATTTAATTTTTTCGCTGGTTATTGATTATATATGGTTCTTTTTCTTTAGTTATTATTGTATTATTTTTATACATCACAAATTTTTCATTTTTTTTTTCTTATAGATGATCTTCAATTGTCAGCCAATCATATGACTATAATTCAAATTAATACAAATATAATTGAAGTTGGTGAGTTACGAAATATATACTTAAATCAAAATAACTATAATTTTTCTAAAGATAACAAATGTTAACTAGTTATTTTCTTGTGTTTAGTTACAACTTCGATATTCATGGTAAAAATGAGACAAGTTTTTTATCAAATAAAAAAAGAATTAAAAGAGCACCACAAGTGAGTTTGAAGCAAGCAAAAGAAAAGGTTTTCAAGTAAGCAATATTACAAAATTTGTCCTTTAACATAATTAAATATATGATTTTTTTTAATTGATATTAATTACTTCTAAATTTTTTGGGACTTGAATGTTGTTTTAAAGCAAAAATTTCGAAGACTGACAACAAACTTTTTTATTGGTTTGAGTCTTGCAAAAAATGTACTAGTAAAGTTTATCTTACCAGAATAGAAAATAAGTTTGGATATTACAAATGTAAGAATCAAGATGCATACTATATTGTAAGGTATGGAGCCTATGATTTCAAACAATAGTTAAAATTTTTATGTTGTTCTTACAATCTTATATTTAATGTGAAATAAATTTATATTTTCGAAAAAAATTATAGGTATATGTTAAAATTTGAGATTTATGATAGAGATGTGTTTGCTCGGGTGACTTTATATGACAATACTCAAATTTTAATTGGATGATCGGTGAAAGAATATAAAGAGTCAATACATGTACATTTATGCTCTATTATAATTTTTTTTTACCTATATAAATTATTGAATTAATATGCTTTTTAATTTTTTTAAAGGAAGAAGAAAAGAAAAGTGAATACTACAAGAAATTGTATCAAATACAATATGACAATAGAGAATATAACTTTCTTGTGAGATTGACCAAAAATGATAAAGTAAAGGAGCATATCAAAGATTTTATTGCAATTGAGGTTCAAGAAATTATAAATTTGGAAGAAGAAGAGGAAGGAGAATAAGGCAAAGATGAAAAATAAGAACGAGAAAATTGTGCTAAAGAACAATGCCAAAAAAAAAAGATTAAAATAGAAAAAGATTAATGCTTTTGTCATTTTATTTTATTCATTTTTTTTTTAATGTTAAACACAACTTCTATCCTTAAATTTAATTCTATTGCTTAGAGCTTAGGTTTATTTTTTGTTTTTGATGAATAGTTGTATGACCATATTAAATAAATTTCCCATTTTGAAAATAATTTTGCATTTATAAAATAAAAATTATTTTACATGTGATGATACATTAATAATTTTTTCTAAATATTAAATAATAAATTTTTTTTCCCTATTGGATAATAGTTTTGGTAAAATTCACGTTGGCAATTTCCTTATTATTTTAATAATTAATGGGCATCTATCATATTATCAGATGGATTGGATTCAATGGATATCCGATTTATAGAAGATCTAAAAATGGACGAGATGTATGATATTCTGAAACATTTAAAAAATTATCATACTTTTTTCCTTAAATAACGAATTCTTTTCAAAATTATGCATAACCTTTATAACTCATGATCTTATAGATTAAAAAAACAAACAAAATATTAGACAATAGATGGGTAGTACCTTATAACCCATAACTGCTAATAAGATATAATTACCACATAAATATTGAGGTAAAATTATAATTATTACCTTACTGTTTAATCAATATTTTCTAGTTTAATATTCCTTTAATCCTTTAAATTCCAATTGAAATGAATTAAAACATTTGTAAATGCCTAATAAAAAAAGGTACTTATAACATTATATCATATTACTTTTTATCAAATATGTTATAGTATAAAGACAGTAAAATTTGTATAAATACATCTACAAAGGTCACGACAAAATTGCAGTTCATTTTGATAGAGACAAACAAATAGATGAAATACAACAGTATCAAGATGAAAGATGGGTATATGCTCTAAAAGTCATGTGGAGGATGTTTGAATTTAAAATGAATGAAATAAATCCAATAGTATGCAACCTACAATTGCATTTGCCAAACAAGCAAAAACAGTTAGATTTTGGCACAATCAAAGCTTGCAGAAAGTACTTCTATGGGACCATGTCAAAATGACACTGCTTAGAGAATTTTTTCATACATGTTCAACTAATGAAGAAGCAAGACAACTCTTATACAGAGAATTTCCAGAACATTATGTTTGGAACAATGATGAGCATAGTTGGACAAGGAGGAAAAAAAGAATAGTAATTGGTCGTGTTAATGCAACAAACCCAAAAGAAGGTGAGTGGTATTATTTGAGACTCTTTTTAAGCCATGTTAGAGGGTCTAAAACTTTTGATAACTTGCTTACTGTTGATCGTGTCCAATATTCTACTTTTAAGGAATCTTCAAGCATGAGGTGTTTACTTGAATTTGATTAAAGAGTATCAAAATATATGAATGAAACAATAGTATTCAAGATGCCTGGAGAACTAAGATGACTGTTTGCCACTTTGTTAGTATATTGTGAGCCCCTAGATGTCAAAAAATTATGAGAAGATAATCTGGATAAAATGTTCAAAGATTTCAAAAGGATGCATGAATACTCAAAAAAAAAAAAACAAGTAGCTTGCACATTGAGAAGCATTGAGTCCTACTTACAAAAGCATGAGGAAGGATATAAAGAGCTACGATCTACCCAAAATTGAGGATTATTAATCAGAAGAAATGTCTAAAAATAACAGAGAGATGATAGAAGAAATGACAATAGAAACCCCACCAGAAGACAAAGAAGCATCAAAGAAGTTATACAGGGAACAAAAATATGCATACACAGTCATACTCAATAGAGTAAACTCCAACAAAAATGGCGTTTTCTTTGTTATGTTCCAGGAGGAACAGGAAAGATATTCTTATACAGAGTCATACTTGCTAATGTTATAATAAAGGAAATGATAGCTTTAGCCACTACAACTTATAGAGTAGCAGTTGTAATCATGCTAGGAGGCAGAACAATACATTCACAATTTAGCATACCATTGAACTCAACAGATACTAGCCTTTGTGGTATATCTAAATAGAGTGGACATGCAAAATTATTATGCAAATCAAAGCTAATAATTTGGGACAAAGCACCTATGGCAAGAAAAATTGCAATAGAAACCGTTGACAGAAGCCTCGGAGATATCATGAATAGTACACAACTATCTGGAGGAAAAATTATGATATTTGGAGTTGATTTTAGACAAGTTCTACCTATTGTACCAAAAGGAATAAGACAAGAGATAGTGAAAGCAAGCCTGGTCAAATCATATATTTGGAGTAAAATGGAAGTACTGAAGTTGAAGAAAACATAAGAGCAAGACTAGACAGACAATTAAGTAATTTCATGTTGAGAGTTAGTAACAGTGAAGAGCTTGCAACACAAGAAGAAAAGATTTAATGTTATGGACCTACCCATCTATAAATTATAAAATGCTATGTACGATACGAGGAGGATCTGGAGTTTCTGAGTTCAGGATCTCTTGTTGTGTGATCCTATAGAGATGCAATTGCAGGTGATCTCGATAGTTATGTATTCATAAGTGATCGATGATGCAATTGTTTTACTGTGACTCGATGATGCAATTGTTTTACTCAATCTTTATCGATCATTTATGTTCGATTTGGAATGTTTTTATTAGTTGGTGAGGCAGCAAGCATTGCTTCATTTGACAATCAGTACATATAAAATTGACTCTTCGTAAACTGTTCTTAGTGGCTTATTTGCAATCAATTCAGAGCTTACTCATTTAAATATCCCATCGATTGGCTTTTCCTCACTTTTGTCTCTTTCAATTCTGCTTGAGTTTCCTTTGGAGAACTTTTTCTTTTACCATTTTTCTTTTGGGGATTTTTGCTTTAGCTAAAATTTCATTTACTATGAAGATGAGTCTTTCAAGTAAGTAATTTGTTCATTTTTCTCCTTTTTCTCTTATTTTCTTCCATTTTGGTTCCTTTTTTCACTCTTTCCTGATTTGTGTCGTATTGCCACTATTGTGTATTTGATACATAAAATCAGAAAGCGTTAGAAAAGCTAGGAGTCTCGAATCTTCTGAAGGATCATATGAGATGCTTCTAATTAGAAGAAGACCAAACTTAATGGAACCCTACCTCGATTTTGACAACCAATAATCCTCTTCTTTGCCTGATTTAGGAGAATTGACTTCCTTGCTTCTTCCTTCTATTTCTATTTTACCACACATACATTTTACACCAAAGAGTATGGCAGGACCTCAAAATTTCCTATTGTGAGAAAGTGGAAAGCTATGGAAGAGGAGTTTAAAATTGAGAGCTCTCATTTGCCTTTGATTTGCACTGAGTTCAGGATTCCAAAAACTTATTCATTGGCTATTGCTGGGAAACTAGGGATAAATGTCATGGATTTGGAAGGTTGGATATGTGTGTATGGAGAGAGCATGAGGTATGGTCTTCAATTTCCCTATCACTAGTTTGTTAAAGAGGTGTTGAAATTTTATGTTGTACCTCTAAGTCAACTTTCTCCAAATAGTTGGTTACTAGTAACCAACATTATGCATGTATGTGAGGGTTTATCTATTCCTTTGTCTTGTAATCTTTTCGAGTATTTGGTATCTTTAAGTCATAGAGGGGA
>CATIWF010037660.1:0-31272 GCA_949630135.1 Balakata baccata | reverse complement strand
ACTAAGTCTAAAGAAAGAAATAACAGAGATTTTGCAAGAATATAAAGACTCTTTTGTTTGGTGCCATGAGGAAATGTCAGGACTTGGCCGAAATCTTGTTGAACACCTGCTCCCTGTCAAGCCAAAATTCCACCCATATCAACAACTAGTAAAAAGAATATCTAAAGAGGTGGAAATAAAAGTGAAAGAGGAGATAGAGAAACTATTGAAAGCTAAATTCATAAGGCCAACAAGGTATGTACAGTGACTTGCTAATGTAGTTCCTGTTGTTAAAAAATGGAAAGTTGCATGTTTGTGTAGATTTTAGGAATTTGAATGCAGTTACTTTTAAGGACATGTATGTAATGCCTATTCCCAACATGCTAATTGACGCCACTATAAGAAATGAGATGTTATCCTTTATAAATGGCTACACTTACTATAACCAAATCCCGATAGATAAGGAAGATGTCCCTAAGACCGCCTTTAGGTGCCCTAATTCCATTGGGACATTTGAGTGGCTAGTCATGCCTTTTAATTGAAGAATGCTAGTGCCACATAATAAAGAGTAATGAACACTATATTCCATGACATGTTGGGACATCATATGAAGATCTACATTGATGACATAGCTGTCAAATACAAATTGGCCCATGAGCATGCTGAGCATTTAAAGAAAAGCTTCCAGAGAATGAGGCAACACTAGTTAAAGCTAAACCCCTTTAAATGTGCCTTTGACATATGAGCACAGCACTTTCTAGGATTTCTAGTGCACTGCAGAGGAGTTGAAATTGATCAAATAAAACCAAGGCAATCATAGCAGCCAAACCACAGCAAAATAAAAAGGAACTCCTAAGGTTCTTGGGCCAGGTAAATTACTTGAGGAGATTTATTTCTAACTGGGCAAGGAAGACTAAAGTGTTTTTAGATTTAATCAAGTTGAAAAGTGAGGAAGAATCCATATGGGAAGATCGGTATCGGGTGGCTTTTAACATAATAAAAGAATATCTCACTAACGCTCCAGTGCTAATGCCACCCATACCTGGTCATCCACTCATGTTGTACTTGTCAACCATCAATGAGTTCATTAGGTGCTTGTTAACTTAAAACAATAATAAAAGCCAGGAGCAGACTATTTACTACTTAAGTAGAATGTTGAATTCTCTAGATATCATATATTCATCAATTGAGAAGCTCTGTTTATCTCTATACTTTGCATGCACCAAACTACGACACTATCTCATCAAATCCAGGGTATATATGGTATCTCAAACTAACTTGATAAAGTATATGCTAAAAAACCATTAATCATAGGGAGAATTGGTAAGTGGTCCTTAGCCCTATCTGAGTTCTTATTAATCTAATTCCCTTAGAAATCTGTTTAAGGGTAGGTTCTAGCAAACTTTTTGGCAGACCACCCTTCTCTAGAGCTTAGGGCAGAAAGTGTGAAAGTGATTAGAGACTCTCAACTAGTCCTCAAGCAGATAACAAAGGAGTATAAATGCAATAGCTTCATGTTAATTCCTTATTTTGTTACTGCTACCCAGTTACTTAATTCTTTTCATATTGTTGAGTTTGAACATATTCCTCGAGATTTGAACTGGAAAGCTGATGAGTTAGCTCAGATTGCCTTAGGTATAAAGATGGAAGAGGGAATAAAGCACAAATTCATTATCATAGAAACAATATTTCATCCTTCAATAGCAGAGAGAGGAAGTAACTTAGAGGTGTTTAGCACAGACACCAATATTGCCGAAGACTGGGGAGCAAAGATGAAGAAGTATTTAGAAGATCATGGCAAGAGAGTTCCTTATATAATTAAGGTTCAAGCACAGAGTTTTGTCCTAATGGGGATGATCTGTATAGAAAAGGGTTTGATGGTCTACTACTCAGGTGCCTATCATTCCCTAATGCCATAGAGGTCATGAAGCAGGTACATGAAGGAGTCTATGGAGCTCATCAAGTAGGAGTCAAGATGAGGTGGTTGATTAGGAGACACGGTTATTACTGGCTAACCATCCTAAAAGACTGCATCACCTATTCTAAAGGATGATAGTAGTGCCACAAATACGAAGGCATTCAAAGAATTCCAACAGCAAAGCAGCAGTCAATTGTGAAGCCATGGCCATTTTAAGGTTAGGCTAGACCTGATAGGCAAGATCCATCTTGCATCATTCAAAGGCCACATTTTTATCCCATTGGCTTTATATTACTTCACTAAATGGATAGAGGCACTCTCTTTGAAGAAAACATAACAAAAAGATATCTTTCGATTCATTAAGGAGAATATTATCCACAATTTTGGCATTCCTTAAACAATTACTACAGATCAAGGAACTATATTTACTAGTGAGGAGATAAAGGACTCTACAGAGGATTATGGTATGAAGCTCATTAACTCAATGTCCTTCTATGCTCAGGCGAATGGATAGGTAGAAGATTCTAATAAGGCGCTTATTGGGATCCGGGAGAAAATGCTAGAAGATAACCCTAAAGACTAGCACCACATCCTATCTAAGTCCCTATGGGCTTGTAGAACATCATAAAGAGGCTCAAGTAGGGTAAGTCCATTTTCATTAACTAATGGCAATGATGCAATTATTCCTATGGAAGTGGTGGTCCCATCATTGAGAGTGGCCAAACAGAACGATCTAATTCCTGATGAATACATTATTGCCATAATAATAGAGTTAGAACTTTCCGATGAAGGGGTATTTCAAGCATATAATAATATACTAATGCAAAAGAAGAAGGTTACTAGAGCCTATAACAAAAGAGTCAAAAAGAGAAAGTTTGAAGTTGGGAACATGATGTGGAAGGTGATCCTACCTATTGGCACTAAAGATAGAGAATTTGGTAAGTGGTCACCTAACTAGGAAGGTCCATTCAAAATTCATCAAGTTCTTCTTGGGAAAACCAACTGGTTGTCTAGTCTACAGGGAGAACCTCATAGAAGATATATCAATGGCAAGTACTGATGTGATAAAGTTTGTACTAATAGTGCATGGGCCAATCATAGAATGACAAGCTTACTCCTCAGGTCGATCTCACAAGGAACGGTTCGATTTAATTTCTAAATTACCTTAAAATTACCAGTTAATATAGATTAATGATTCTAAATGTTCTAACCATGGGTTTTATAGTTTCAAGATTAAACTAAATTAATAGAAGCAATTAAATAATTGAAAGCAATAAAAAAAGTATTAATTTAACCAATAAGACTAATCAGGCATTTAGTAAGCTTCCCTAGATTGCAATCTCTTTCCCGAATTAAATTAAGCACAATGAAATTTAATTCCATTAGCTCTCACTTTAATCATTAATTACCCAAACTAATGGTGTAATTAATGTCTAAACCAATTTTTAGGTCAAGTTAGAGATGGTTCATCTAATAACAAAACCCTAACATGTTCCATCCAACTAAATGCAAGATGGCTAATCATACATCCAATTTAAAGTAATGAAGCACAATTGAAGATGGAAAGAATTAGATTTCATTCAATAAAAGGGAAATTTCTCACATCCTAGGTAACTATTAAATACCTAACAAAAGAATTTAGCCAAGCATGGCTATCACTATGATCAAGTTGATAAGAATGCTTGAACTAAACATATTTACAGGAATAAAAAGATTAAAACTAGAATTAAAAACCCCTTAGGACTCGTAGACTCGAAATCTTCTTGAACGGTTCGGTTGCCATTGTCAAAAGACCCCAACTTTTGGTCTCAAGGTGTAGAAATCCTAAGATGAATAAGTATGGATCGCTGGAAACAAACCAAGATGGCTTACAAGGTCTCTTCCACCACCAAAGTCTCGAAAGTCTAAATCAAATCCCTGAAAATGAAGACCACCCTAAAACTAATTGAAACCAACATTAAATGTCAAGGGCTTTTTAGTTGAATTCTATTTGCATGAGAACTCTCTTTAAACCTTCCTAATTGAGTACTGAATATATTCTAGAAAAAGAACCAAGCAATAAGAAATAAGTTTCAAAACATGGACCCATACAATCTAAAGTCATATCTCTAATTAGAAATAGGATTCTACATGTTACAATCGTGCACAGGTCGTGCATAGTGCTACACCATAGAAAACTTACACGGGCGTGGTCCCTTGCACTGGTCGTGGCTCCTACAGCTTGGTTTTGGGGTTAGCGAGCAGCACGAGTTGTACTAAAGGGCACGGGTCATGCACAGTGAGCTCTAAAATGAAAACAACATGCCCATGCAACCTTACATGCTCAATCACCTTGCTTTGCTGTACACGGGTCGTGTACCCTATATAGGTTGTGCACAGTAGCTAATGTCCTAAAATTGCAGGCCCATGCAACCTTGCACAATCGTGCCACTGTTGCTTGACTGTAATTAGACACTTAACTCCCCATGTCTTATTTCCAGCCTTTACAGACTCCAATTGGACACTAAATGTCCCCAAAATTGCTCACTTTACATGCCACTACCTACACACACAAAACACAATAAAAAAAACTAAATCTAAAGAAAACCAACAACAAATGCACGTCGAACACACACAATTAACATTATAATTGAATGTCATATCAAGTACCTAAAGAGATATTTTCCAACTATGTGGGAGACGATAGACTCAACAATAGCTAAGGAAATAGAGAATGGACCGACCCAAATAGCCTCCCTAGTGACTCTCTAGATCAGTAAAGATAGTCTAAGTTGTTTAGGTTGTAATTGTAGGTCTAAGGGCCACTATATTATCTGAAATAGCCTAGCTATCTTATACATATAAGATTTAATCAATAAAAGTAGGCCTTAGGGCCACTCTTTTTCTATTTCAATTTATAGATGTCTTATAAAGATCTAGCACACAATATACCCAAAGGTTGGCCTTGTGCCACCTTGATCACTAAATGCAAATACATGTTTGTGGTGCATATGTGCAGTTGTTTAGTGAATTTGCTTGTATATCCATTCGTCTTTGAGCAGTTTTAGTAGGTTGGCTCACTTGCTACCATTTCATAAATGTAAAATCCACATGTATATTGTTAATCCTTACATAATCAACAAATAGGTTGGCTCTAATGTCACTTTTCTCATCAATGCAAATACATCGCTATAGTGCATCTATTCAAGTGTTCAGTGAATCCACATGTACATTCATTCATCATCAAACAGTATTAGTAGGCTGGCTCATTTGCCTTTTTCATAAATGCAAGTTCCACTTGTAATATCTTCTATCCATACATTCATAATAAATTAGTAGGATGGCTCAGTTGCCACCTTGTCATCATTATAATGGCTATGGTTTCCTTATGTGCAAGTATTATGTGTTTCCATCATCATATCAAACACAAAGGTTCGCTCCTTTTGAACCATTATTACAATCATACTCAAAGGAGCAAACAAGCCTCAGAGCTACTAGTGCTTATCATTGGCATCAAGTAATAATTAAGTAGAAGAAATACAAGAGATAGAAGCAAAAACAGCAATGGTTGATTAAAATGCCAAAGTCATAAAGTGCAAATCAAAAAGTCTGAAAGTTGGTATCATTACTAGAAGGCTATAGACTAGAAAAGTCGTAGGATCTTAATTATATCTAAAAGTCATGAACGCTATAGTGAGTGGCCTCATACTAACAAAGCTGTGAAGTCCACTCCTAGGCCATTTGGCTCTAAGATCTTAAATGAGTCTTTAGATAGGTCATTTTTTTGCTGAGTAGAGGAATGCTAAGCTTTGACCTCCTCACCTTGTTAGACCAAATCTTGCAGGGCATCCTCTTCTTCTGTCACTTATGCCAAAAGGACTTTAATCCTATCTTTCTTCTAGTTATAAGCAACACCTAACTCCCTAAGCCAAATGGAGCAACTTTCTTTCAATGCCATAGAGTTTTCTAAATCTGCTTTCTTGCTTTAAAGAAATGCTAGTTTGGAAGCCAAATCTGAGGAGAGGATAGAGGTTTGCTCTAATGAACTGAAAGAAGAAGCAATTATGGAATACACCCCTGAGATAAAGTGAGAGCTAGGAAAAGTATGAGCCTCAACGAACCTCAAGACAGCCAAGGCAGTACAAAAAGTATCTATCTGAGAAGGGGTCAGGGAGAAGACATCGAGGCTTAGGAAATAAGTGATAGTGGCTTTAGCCATAGTAATCTCTGCCATGAGCAGTGGAGAAGTGCCAAGTGTATCCTTCACTAGAGAGATATGCTCCAAGAAAGAGAAATCCTCCATGTTTTCTCTAGAGTCTTCATTTAAAAGGAATATGTTCCTCAAAGGTGCCTACAAGTAAAAACACAGTGTTTAAAAGCTTCACATGCAATGATAAAAGGTAGGGATGGTAAAGAATAAATACTTTTGGGGTAGGAGGAGATGTTAGAAGGCTGGTAAGGATGTTGGCTAAGTCTCGGTCATAGCTACCCTCTAGGGTCTCATATCCTTCATCGTCCACATTTTCATTTTCTACCGAGGTGGCATCTTCAGAATTTGAAGTACCAATATTGTTGTTATTCTTTGCCTCACTTTCACTTCATGCCTCACTAGAGGACTTACTTACTTTGCTTTAGCTCATCTGATTCCTCATGAGAATTAGATACGTCCCCTAGATCCTCTCTAGTATTGGTGAAGATGTCGTTGGCTCCAATTCTCTAATAGAAATGCACAGGAGTTAGCCTTTTTTTTTTCTTCACTATGGCCCTAGTAGGCCTAATAGCAGTTGCTGGAGCACTAACGGGCACTGGTCTTGGCTTTCTTCAAAGGCTAAATAGTGACTGAGGGTGAGAGACCTATAAAAAGAGAGATATTATGCAAGCTACGCCAAAGTAAAAGTACAGGTAAAGAGCAATCTCTCGAAGAAAGCTACCTACTAAGGGATAAAAGGATACCGAAAATGCTTGAGAAAGGGTCTTCACATCAAGAGAAGGAGTGTTGTAGTATAACATCAAGGCCCTAACACTAGTCTTGTCAAGCTTCTCCTGCAGTGACAAAAGAGTGAGAGTGGGAATCGCTTGCAGAAAATCGAATTGACCGCTCCATAGGTTAGGCCGGTGGGCCAATAATGTGGCATAAAACATGCTCAACATGTTAGAAAAAGAGAAACAGCCCCCAAATATCAGAGACCTACTGGTGATCCAAGTAAGAGTAAGAGGGTCTTGAAAGTCATCCCTATAAGGCTCTAGGAAGGCCAACTGAATAGACTAAATGGCATCGTCAATATCAGTTGGCTTTAGGTAAAGTTGAGATAGGGAAGCATCTTGAGGCCAAGGAAGAAACCTAGAATATCTTCACCCGCTATGTGCCTAGAGAGATGTATTGATATGATATTCAATGTGGCAAAAGTCTTAGTACAGTCATACAGCTGAAGGAAGTAGGCTCTTAACCAGAATTGCACTATCCACAATCCACCTATAATCTTCTAAAAAGGATTCTCAGAAATGTACCTGCTTAGGGAATGATGGATAGATGCTAGTAGGATAGTCCCTAAAGCAAAAGATCGGTCTAAAGCTATAGCCTTTACTAGGGATAAGTACTCTATAGCCGGTTTCCCTGAAATAGGAAAAAAAAGATGAATTTGCAAGTAAGAACCCAAAGGAACTCGATATGCTCAGTGGTAGTAGGGGTATCCGTCTTGTTATACCACTTCTTGATCACAGAGACATAAGAAGTATGAGTAATAGAGCTAACACTAATAGAAGGTAGGCTTAGTCCTAGGGGGACAATCAGACTAATAGCGTCATCTCTGTGCATTGGAAGACTAGAAAGCGATAAAATATCTCTAAGGGTAACAGAGGCAAGTTCAAAGAAGAATACGAAAGAGTTAAGACTCTTAGACCAAAATTTCAATGCAACTTCCAAGAGGTCTGAGTCAAGTGGCATCCAAGTTTTGCTTATCTCTATTAGTTGACTAATAGCTCCACCCAAACTACCCACTCCTCACTGGCTTTGGTCTATGATTTGCCAAGCTTTACCTTTTTTCCTAGTAGAAGCTCATAAGCACTGGAGAGTAGGAAACGAAAGGCAAGAGAATCCAAAGAGTTAGGGCCTAATGTCATTATGTTGTCAGGAATAAAAGATGGAAGGAACATGGCACTGCAATAGAAATTTTTCACCAGTAAGTAGGCTAGAGAGATATGAAGATCCACTAAGAAGTGCAAAAGCTTACTTTGAGAAGGAAGAGGCTATAGGTGTCTTGAAACCTAGAGACGATATTCCTGCAAAAATGCCACAAACACATCTAAATATTTGATTTAGTTCTTTGGTGCCAATGCCATTCCTAAATACTTATCAATAAGACATAGTGAAATCTACCTACTCTTTAGGGCCGAATTCCCCATTAGGATTCAAACCCAAAAAAATATTCTTTTCATAACCCATTGCTTTACAATGCCGAAATTTGTAAGTTTCAAGTTGTGGCAAGTTCATTTCGTCCTAGAGAGTTTCCATACCCATTTCCTAAGGCTGAAATTTCCATTTGGATTTAGGTCCAAAGTCTTTTTTTCATCGCATGTTGCCTCTTAAAGCCAAAATTAGCAAGATTTAGACTATGGCATGCTTGTTCCAATCTAGAGACAAGACTAGCAGTAGGCAAATTTATCCAATTTTCACAAGAAAATTTCACTATATCCATTTCCTAGGCCGAATTAATTATTTTTTGGCCAAAATTCATCTCAAGCTAATTTAAAGGGAAATATCTTTATCAAGGAATGTCTAGTCTTATCATACAATAAGCTCAAAGCACACGTTCAATGTCAAAAGGTTAGAGAGTTGGAGTTACTTGTGAATTTCCTTCTTATGTAAACTTAAAGATAAAACTTTCCAACTGGAAGTTTAATTATAGAGGCAATTCTAGAGCCATTTGCTACAAGAATGTGGTAGGAAAACAAGAGAAAGACAATATAAGCCATATTCAGTATATTTCCATTACAATTTTTTTAAATAATCCACATAACAAAAAATTGCGGAAATTCTCAATAGAGGAAAATTTCGAAGAAGATTACCTATTAAAGAAAAGTGGATTTGTGAGGATATGTGTCTACTTAAATGGGTTTCGGCAATTGGATTTGGTATGTCCGAATCGGTGATGGATGGCGCTACCCTAGACTCGTGCCATTTTTGAAGGGCATACTGGGTGTTTTTCTTATGAGGATGTGAGATGGGTTCGATGGATAAAGGATCGGCCAACAAAGCTCGGGTAGAAAGCGAAGCGGCAATAGCTGTGACATGGTAGTTCTTACTTCGTTAGGCAATAAGGCTCGTGGGAATGTAGGATTGGTGTGGTCCGATGATGCGCTTGGAGATTGTAGGTGAGGCGATGGCCTTGGGCGACAGCGTCAGCAGTAGAGACTTTGGTAAGAGATGGTTGTTGCTTCTTGCTTCTCCGATCGATTGGGTCTCTCTCTCCTTAGTGGTGGTTCGGCCAAAACTTGAAAGAGGAGGATTTGGGTTTTGGTTTGAAGAAGATGAAAAGGTTGAAGAAGGGGAGAAAAGGTTGGGTTTTTGTGGATTGAAATTTTTAGGTATTGGAAGAGAGAAGGAAAGAGGTTGGAGTTCAAATTTAATTGAGTCTTTCTTTTGGGGAATAAGTATTTAACTCCTCTAATACTCTAATTTTGCTTTTTCACGCTTTTTGAACTCTAGATCTAAAGAGAAAAATAAGACTTTGGGCCTCATGCTTGAAGACAAAGTAAGAGGGCCTAGAGAAGGTTGGGAATATATAATCCATATAGTAATGGCACGTGGCCACACTATATGTGAGAAACAATTGTTTGCACCAAATTTTTGTATTCTAAATAATTGAGGCCCAAATCCAAATGATAGCTGAAGCCCAACGTCTACAAGTAATTAGAGTCCAATTTCATGAGGAGTTAGATATTAGCAGGAGACAATTTAGGAAAAATCCTTAGAGAATAGGAGCAGTCGGAGAAAGCTGGAAGAAAATGTGAGAGTAATAACTAGAATATGCTAGCAATAAGGTGGTTAAAGAAAGTGAAAGATGTGCTTAACAATTATTTTATCTTTACTGCTATAAGAAGGAGAATTAGCTATAGAAGAAGAAAAATTTTCGACACCTTAGGCTCAACAACAAACATTCATCAACGTAAATAAATCAACTCAAATCTCAACAAATTTCAATTAGCATCAATTTTATCTCAATTTTAGCTTCAGTTATTTTTAACTTTAAGTCAATTTATTGTAGCTCAATATTTTCAATTTTATCGGTAAAGCTACTTTTTTCAGCATTTGCTTTCATTTTAAAATTTATTTTCTCTAAATTTTTATTATTCATCAGCTTATATTTTATTACTGTCAATATTTTTTTGTAATAATAATCAAATTTAGGTATACTGGCAAGAAAATATATGAATCTACAATTATTTAATTAGCAATTAAAGTGTAATTTTTATTTTAATTTTGAAATATTTTAATTTTCTGATACACTTGCATTCTAACATTTTTTGCAGCAAAAAAAATTCAAATCCAAATCTAATAATCATTCAATCCGATTGACAGATCTAACTAATATGTTGAGAATTTGAAATTAAAGGACACAAATCATTGGAAATGTCCTAACTAATTAACAATGAGGCATCTTCTACACCGACATAAACAACTTAATTAATTAAATATTACAATGGTGGTCAATTCATATTATAATCAATTTGCATCCTGTGCAAATGTTGACTATATGAATTTTTCAACCAAAAATAAAATAAAAATAATATTAATCTTAAAGTTAACAATGTCGATAAGTTATATACAATTATAGGGATGCATTCCTTATTGAATTTTAAAAAAAAAATTAAAAACAATATATACATTAAACTTAAACTTTTAGGGGAGCATTTGATTTAGGTGTTGTAGTCAGACGGTCGCTAATAGCCGATTAATATTAGTGTTTGATAAAACTAATTAAATTATTGATGTTGAAATATAAAATTACTAATACGGATATTATTTATTTCAAAAAATATATTCTTATATGATATATAAATAAACAAAAAAAATATAGTGACTTTTGATATAATTATATATATTAATAATTAAAATAATAACAACAATAAAATATAAATTATTATAAATAAAAATATCTGTAAATGTATATCTATAATTTATAAATATACTAAATTAATTTAATGTATTTTTAACACATTATATTTTATTTTGAAGAGAATAATTTTAAAGAGGTGTATTTTATTTTTAATAAATTTATTTTATAAATGATGTATTTTATTTGAAGGGTTAATTTTGCCACTTTATAGAAAAAAAACTCCAGCTGTTTTAAGCAAAAAAAAAAAAAGCTCAAATTAAAGTTTTTTCAAATAATAGTTGTTTGGACTGTTTAGTTATTGATGATTAAAAACCTATCAAATACCTCTAATTGTTGAACCAATTAAACGTCCCTTTAATATCTTAAGATTGTAAAATTTATTGATTTTTCTTATGTCAAAAAAAATTATTGATTTTTATTGCTCAATAATTGAAATACTTATCAAACATTCGACTTTACCCTTTTTGTTTGTTTACAATATTTGGGATACATTAAACCATATAAAATTTAAAATTTAGGCTAAAAAAATTAACAATTTTTTAAATGTTCCAAAACTTCAAATCTTTTGCGATATCCAAATTATTTTTAAATTATAAATCTTAACTAATTTATCTAAAAATCATTATTTTAAGCCACTCGAGATTTATAATTTTAGTCTCCAAAATTCATTCCCTAGCGAAATAATAATGTTAAGAATTCAATGGGCAATAGAAAAAGGAAATTTATATGATAAATAGCTATTAAATTTATAAACAATTAATATCGGCAAATTGATGTTATTATTTATTTAAAAAAATGTTTTTTTTTGGCTCATAAATTATCAAAATCAAAATTATTCTTTATATATATCACACAACATATCGAACCTTTTAAATGAAGTGTTGTTTTATTCCTTCTGATTTTTGTGTTTTAAACCTTCTAAGCAGTCAGGCCGAGAGTCAAATTATTTTTTTACCGAAAACTCGTAAATTAGGGGCGATGTATATTATTATACGCATTTTAAAAAATTAAGAGAGAATTGTCCGCTCTTAACTCTATGCGGCTCTACCACTGTTTCTAAGTTCTAACTATCAATTTTAATAATTTTAAGAATTTATTTAATAGAAAAATAAATTAATTATTTTAGCAATTTATAACGTTAAATAAAAGATTAAAAATTTTCTTAAAAAATTACATATTTAAACCATTGAATTTTTTTACGATTGTTTTATTAAGCTCTTTAATTTTTTTAGTTTTTATTAATTACCAGTTCAACTTCTGAAAAATGTGATTTTTTTTTTTTTTGGATTCAGGTTTTTCATTAAGTAATCAATCAAATAAAAATTTAGAGATTTATTAGAAAACATTTTAAAGAAGACTAGAAATTCGAGAAAACAATAATTCAATAGAAAGATTCAGTTAAACAATTTTAATAAATATATATATTCCTAGCAAAAAAAATCCCTAATTTCAATGCTAATTTCTCTCCTAGATGTGCTAGCTGATTTTTTGTTTTTAAAAAATTAAATTAATATCAATTAGCTTATCCTCACATTCTCCCATTTATTTCCACCATTTTCTTGAATACTTTTCAAAGTCATGAAATTTGGTGTAATTTTTTTTTTGGTAGATTTTTTTTTTTTAATTTCATTTTCTCTTTTGGTATAAATTTGTCAACCCTCATAACTCACCCATCTCCATCAGTCATCACAGTCGCTCTACTTTTACTTTTCAAAGTCTTCTTTATACCAAGTTTTACGTGTTTATTTTCTATATATCAGTCGCCCTTCTTTGTGTATTCTTGAGATTCTTGGAACCCTTTTTTTTGTGTTCTTGAGATTCTTGAAATTCTTATTCTTGGAATCTTGTATCTCAGTTTATTGAACTTTTTCTTTTTAATTTTTTTTACCTTATTACAATGGGAAACTACATCTCAAGGAAGCTGACAAGACCAAAACACCAGACAAGAGTGATCTTCCCCAGCGGCGAAGTCCGTCGAATTCTCCAGCCCATCACTACCAAAGCGGCAGAGCTCATGGTGGAAGCACCAAACTTTTTCGTCGTCAACACCAAGTCCCTGAAAACTGGGAAAAGACTTCTCCCTCTAAACGCAGATGATAATCTCGAAAAGGGAAATGTGTATGCCATGTTTCCTATGCAAAGAAAGTACTCAGTTGTCACCGCCGGCGACATGGCTGTCCTTTTCATTGCCGCTAATTCGGTCAATAAACGGGCTTCTAAAGGGAGTATTATTAGGGTCTTGCCTGAGTCTGCAGCCGTGGAAGATTCAGAAAACACTGTGGGAAGTAAGGCGGCGATGACATTGCCGATACCGAGGCTGAGTTTAGAAGGTGTTGAAGTTTCTAGTCCTCTATTTAGTTATAGAATGTCAATGTCAAGGTCAAAGAAGCCATTGTTGGATACCATTGAAGAAGAACAAGCTCATTCGAGATGATACGATCGGTACATTTCGTTAATTTACGCATCAAATCTATTAAGGAAATGGGATATATAGCTAAAATATTCCACTATTACGATTTCGTTCGTTAATTCGGCAAATCATTTAGGGCTTTTTTGAATTTCATTTATCAGGCAAATGATTTTGAATCGTACAATTTTATAGTATGAGATTAAAGCCTTGTTGTTACAAGAGCTTTGAAAATTCAGTTCATGACCCATATTTTGTCCTATGAGTATACTATTATAATTTTGATAGTTTGAGCAAAAATAATTTTTTTTATTTTTTTCTATTAAAGTCATTAAATTTTATTTTTTTTCTATAAAAATCATTTTCAGCAATTCTCTTATCGGATTACTGACTTGGAAAACAACGTAGTATTACAATTTTTTGAATTTGCATATGTGGCTTCTATGTGGATGATGACATGACATTACATGTCAACATTTCAGTACTACGTCATTGTCTACGTTAGCAATCCAGTGAAAGAATTGCCATAAATAATTTTTACGGGAAAAAATTAAATTTAGTAACTTTTATAGAAAAAGAATTAAAAAAAATTAGTTTTTCGTAAATTATCAAAAGTATAATAACTATATATGAAATTAACCCGAGTATATGGGTAAGTGTAGCAATTGAATAATTTGATAGATTTCATTTTTTTTCTCATTGCTGATTTGGATATAACGATTATTAGCTGCTTCAAACTTTTAGGCTTTTGTTTAACAGAAGCAAGGTTGTTTCTTTTCATAATTTCTTATGGAATTGAGATTGCAAGGTTTATTTAATTGTTTACATAAAATATGCTCTCTAGTTTTCAGTTTTCTTTCTTTTTTTTTTTTCAGAAAAGAAAGATGTAGTGAGCAAGGAGAAAAGTTTCATGGATGGTTGCATTTGAATTTTGGTTTAATTTAGAGATTCCGAGTAGTTGTTTAATTCTCATGCTTCCTTGTAGTAGTTTTTCCCCTTTGATTCGGCCACTGTGTCTTGTGCTCAATTGAAATTTGGAACAACAGTTCGAGCATATATATGCCTTTTTATTGCCCTGAAAGTTTTTTCAATTATACCAAATATAATTTTATAAAATTACTAACAGTATCTAAATTTTAAAATTATTCCAAAATATACCAAGATGGTATATATTTGGCATAATTTTGGTATATTTTAGGCATATTTTACTTCAATTTTCACTAATAAAGAAAAAAAAAACTAGAACAATAATTGATTATTAAATAAGAAGAAGAAGAATAGAATTCAATCAAAATTCAAAACATCACAAATTCTCAAACAAACATTTTAGTATACCTTTCGAAATAACTTGGGTATACAATGGGGATACATTGGGAATTCTTTAGAAATATCTTAGTATACATTGAGTATACTTTGTGTATACCTTAGAAATTCTTAAGGAATTCCCTATGAGGAATACCTTTAGAAATTCTATATGAATACCTTAAATATACATTGAGGATATTTTAGGTATATATTGGGAATTCCTTGAAAATTTCCTGAAAATTCTTTGGGTTGAAAATTATATAGGAATACCTTGGGTATAGCTTGGAGATAACTTAGATATACTTTAAAATAAAACTTTTTAGTTTTCAAAGAGAAAAAGAAAATGAAAAAGGAAAGCCATAATTCATATTCCCATAAAAAAGAAAATGAAATCCAATAATAATAACATAACATCTATAAAGGAGAAAGATTTGAAAATTAGCAAAGAGAGACAAAAATTTAAACCTCAAAAGAAAAAAGCCATCAAAAAGAGATTCAAAAGCAAATTTAACTAATAAACACAGTCGTTGCTACTCATACAAAAAAAAAAAATATTAGTGACCTATAATTACACCATTGACAACAGACTTCCATCTTTCAATCAGCTTAGCATCCACAGAAGTGGCAATGGATTCAGATAAAAGCTCGAAAGTTTGGATGGTGGAGACTACCCTTGACAGCTTCAATGGGTTATCCACAGGCTTTTTCGACATCCTCCAACAATATACGAAGCATGCAAGGCTTCAGAGAAGCATCGTACATATTCCTTCAAGTTCTCGAAGGTAGTGATTGAAGCACCAAGATGAGGACTCTGAGAAATTTTGGTAGAAGATTAAGACTCTCTCCCAACTCTAATTAAAAATTCAGTAAAAACAAAATTGATTACGGTAAAAATGAAAAAGAAAAAAATATGATAATTTTGTGAAAAAAATTTAAAAGCACGTACTACATGAAATTTCTTTTGTATATAATTTATTAGGTAATTGGCCTGAATTTAACTCTTTTTAAAAGCTAGCTCAAAGGAAGAAGAATATCCAAGCTATTATATATACTATTATATATACAAAATAGCGAGAGGTCATCTAGAGTGTGAAAGTAATGGACTATACTGTTCGTAGACTAACTGTAGATATTCCAGCATCGTTTGGATTTGATATCATATAAAATTCATTAGGTAATGAACCTGAACCTAACTCTTCCCAAAAGCTAGCTTAAAAGAGGATAATTGTATAAATCATTATAAGTACTATTAAATTCTTAATACCAACCAATATATATATAATAGGGACCGAGGAAAATAAATAATTGCTAGCAATGGAGGAAAAGAGCACTCTAGAGCTTGGACCACTTTGTCCATAAATCAAGGCACTCCCAGAGCTTGGACCACCTTGGACCACCTATCACATATGAGTATTCCACCAACATGCCTGCATGATGGTGGCCAACACGCATAGATGTCCCTAAGGACACGCCCATATTGGTAGCCTTGGTCCCTGCACAAAAATCTTTTTAGTCCCTATTTTATGAAACAATGAGTTCTTCAATTTTTCAGTATTCATTAATAATTCCAGTCCCAAATCTAATCACTATTAATCTATAAGAACATGTCAATCATTTATTTCAACATTTAATAAACATCACAGGGACAAAAACCAATTTATTCAACAATTAAAATCCATTTAGCTCTATATGATCAAACAATCAAAGATTTCTAGCAAGAAATCAATACACGTAAAGAACAAAATGCAACTTAATATGAGTATATGTACGGACCTTTGGAGCCTCAAATTCAATCCTAAAGCTCCCCTTCGTATTGGTGGGTGCCTCCACCAATGTTAGTGTTGCCTAGAACGAAAACCATAAACCACGGATTGACGATTGCTTTGCGTTAAGATAAGATGCCCCACTGCTATGAATTCCCGAGAATCCTCAGAAATGGAATCAGAGAATAAAATCAACTACTTACTATAAAGGGAAAGGAACCGATTATTGCAGAATAATTCTCAAATACTTGATTAAAATCTTAGTCTTCGGTGGGGGTGGAAGATTTTTAGTCTGGAATTTCAAGGAATGGGAGAAAAGGTGTATATGCACAATAGGAAAAATATGGACAGCTAGGTTTACTATGTAAGGAGACTATTTATACCTATCAATCAGGTGCGTTTAATATTCTCCAAAATAAAAAATCTACACATACGTGTACATAACAATACGGGGCATGCAAGTTCTTAAGCCATATCGATAATACATGTGTGTTCATTTCCTTTTAGGCATATATATATATAATACTTTATTTTTCATTTAATTTAGATTTATTTTTCTTTATTACTTTATTTCTGTTAAATTCTTTTCTTTTAAATTACCAATTCGTTCTTCCTGTATCATATTATCTTCTTTGTAGCCAGTACAAGGAGTTTCTTAACAATTCCATCTTTAGGCCACACAATGAAGGCACACCATACATAATGGTTCTAAGGCTAACCAATGTTAGCCACTCCTTTCAACATTTGTAACTATTTTTAAGTCATAAAACCATGCTAATCAACCATATAATTCATTTGATCACATTAACACAATATTCAAACATGCAATCAACATGCCAAACATCAAATACGTACCATTCCATATGTTTGTTCAACAAACAAGGAACTTCCCTCTTCCAATAACCATTTCAAGACACCTTATGTGTCATAAGCATTGAATACCCTATTAATGGTCATAATAACTCATTATACATACCAATTCCACCTCATTACTCAATCAAACAATTTCATATTGCTCTACCATAATTATTACCATAATCTTGCTTCATAATTAAACATAATAGCTCATATTCATGATCAAGTTACCACATATCTTTAATTTCATTCAAGTTGCTAATCAATTATCAATTTACATTACCATGCCTCTTTTGAGCCTTAATACAAGATGTCATCATACTCAGTTCTACTATAATACATTGGTTCACGAAAGGTGATCATGACCTATACCCCTTTCTTTGGTCCTTAATCCACATGGTACATAATTTCCAAATTACGATCATTCTCATATTAAGCCATAACATTTATTTCCACACAATTACTTATTTATGAACCAAGCATGCATTTTTAAATGTCAAAATCGCAACTTAGGTTGCATTTATGAATAAGATCACCAGTCATTATCATTCAATCATTTATCACATCCTCGCATGCGACATGTCATTGTTAGGTAATCATATGCACATATATACATTTTCTAACTCTTACCCACGTAACATGTTCTTCATGCTCGTTAATGACAAGCACTTATTTCCATTCTAATGTATCATTTTCATCTTTAGTTCATTTTACTTAATCACATGCCAATCTTACATTTCATCCATTTTTAAGTCATATAACAAATAAATAGATGATTTAAAGGCATACATTAGGGATTTGAAGGCTTATATGCATAAACATTGTTTAAGGTGGTAACCATCATATAACCAAGCTTGACCCAAGATTGAACTTCAATTTGAAGGTGGTTTCTTGCTCTATGTCTCTTCCTAGCACATAGATAAATCATCCATTATATATATATATATATATATATATATATATATATATATATATATATATATATATATATATATATATCCTAAACCCTAACTTAAAACCTTCAATATAAGTTCATTCTCCTTTAGTCTTTAGCTAAAACTCACTTCCAAACTTAATCTAGCTCAAACAGTAGTTTTCCCTAAAGAAAACTCAAGGTTCCATCTCAAACTAACCTATTTACAAATGGGTCTCTACCCATATCGAGTATAAAATATAAATCTACCTTAAACTTGATAATAAGATATTAGAAACATATTTTACCTAAAGATGCAAGAAAACATGGTTGATTTTGTGAATCCTGAGCTCCTCTTCTAAGCTCTAAGTTTCTCTCTCAAGAACTCTTCTTCTTTCTTGATGAATCTCTCCAAATCCTGTAAAATCTCACTCTTTTTTGGTAGATCTTATGCTTTTAGGTATAAAAACTCATGAGAGGTGATGGGAAAAACATTTCGAGATGTGGAGACTTGGTAGCTAGGGTTTGGAGCTCTCAAAACATGTGAAAATGAAGAAAGACGTCATATATATAGGTGTTCATGGCCATGACACTTGATGTTCATGGGCATGAAGCCAGACAATCTCCAAAACACCCAAAACTCGACATTCATAGGCGTGAACCCACATATACTCTTCCTTTTCATGTGTTTTAACTCCTTCCAAAGCCCAAGGCCCTTATGCATCTATAAACTCCGCATATATGTCATGTATACCTTTTGTATATTACTAATATACTACTGATATACCTCATATATACCTTTTATGCCTTTTAATATTTATTACAAATAAGTCTTAACATAACTCAAGTTATTACTAGTAATTGATGCATACACTTATAAATCTCTTTTCCTTTCTTATTTCTTTCCAATATGGATTGTAAAACTAGCACATCAAATTAACATCTCCCTAAATTTAAGTTCTTACATTCAATATTCAACATTTCTCTTATGCTTTATCGATATTGAATTTGCCAAAAGATATTATAATTGAATTCATTCGATCAATTGATGTTTTCATCTATTGAAAATGCATTATATAATTGGTCAACCGAATTTTAAGAAGTTAGGTTAATTTATCCCAAAATTGAATCATGGGAGCTCAATTGTTCCAAAATCGATTTCAGAAAGCTATTTGATTTTGTAGTGAAATCATACAGTGCAATTTGTACCTTTTGCCTATTTGCTTAAGAAGGATTAATTTCATAATTAATTAATCATATATTAATTCAGGCTAACTGAAATTCATAGTCATTAGATGTTAATTAACTGTAACACAAAACCGAATTTGAAATCCATCTTAAAATTAGAAATGTGATTCCCACTTTTCTCATATCTCACCCTTCTCCCACATTTTTATTTCTTAATTTTTTTTAAAAAAAAAGGCATAAATCATCCCTAGCCCCCTGTAGTTGTCCATTTTTCCCAATTAGCTCTATTGATCGGTTTTTTGCACTAATTGCCCCCTAAAATCTATTTTTGTCCAATTTGCCCCTTGTAAGATTTAAAAAATGTAACATTTTGCCCTCGATGCTAATGTGGCAGCCAGAATTTAATTTTACATTTTTTAAGTGATTTCCCATATCAGCAAAAATAGGCAAAATGTTATGTTTTTAAAATTTTACATAGGGTAAATTGGACCAAATATATATTTCAGAGGGCAATCGGTGCCAAAACTGAACAAGGAGGCTAACTAGGAAAAATGGACAAATACAGGGAGGCTAGGGATGGGTTTAAAAAAAAAATGTCAAACCTAAAGGGATGAATTACATGGATGATACCTCAAATATTTGACACATAATAACTCGATACTCGAATTATAATTTCTAATTATAAAATATCTGAATTATTATTTTGTTACAATAAAGCACCTCTGCCATATTCCCTTAATGATCCCCTAATGGCAGGCTGAGCTGTAATTGTTAGAAAATACTAAGAGTATTATTAATTCAATATTCGACTAAAATGACAATAGGAAGGTAAAACAAATCTAAGGCCTGTATTCCACACAGTGTCCTTAAGATGAATTCGCCTCCTATTAACAATGTTTGGAAAAATCAGTGTTTGTCTCCCAGAATATAACAGATATCAAGTAGATGTTGAATACACAACACTCACTTACAGCGAATTGATTATATATCTCTCTCTAGCACTTTACGAAGAAAAGAAGAAGAAGATTTTCCCAATAATAGCAAAAAACCCCAACTCAAAACTCAAACAAAAAACTCTTATTTATACTAGATGGAGGAGACATAGGATTAATTGTGATTAATCTCTTTAAAGGTTGCCAATTATGCCTTTATAACATTCAAATAATGGTGAATTTAATCTTTGAAACATCAGAAAATGAAATTCCAAAAGACAAGAAGCTCAAAAGATAAACCTAAAAAACAATCCACATAAGAGTATGGATTGGCTTGCACACACTGCAGCACAACGACACAAGCATGTGGAATCCACACTGCAGTGTCAAAAGTATGGCTGTGTGAAATGATAAGAGAGTATGGAATCAACACTGTGTACACACAATGACACTGCCATGTGAAATCCATACAGGCGTGTCAGACCCTTAGTCGTGTAGAATGACATGGGAGTGTCGCTTCAATTTCTAGAAATAAAAAATGTAAAAATTAGGCTTTATCTGGACTATGGGATTTCGGCCCGACATTCGTGTACACATGTTACACACCCACACATTGGCCTATCCCGGACCATGGATTTGCACCCCCCTTGCACTTGAACATGCGAGAGATAACCTTCCATGCTACTTTCTTACCCATATAAGAATGCATCTTACTATATAAACACAAGTCCAATTTTTACATTTTAGTGATGTGGGACAACTCTCACTCTCACTTTTCCTCCTTATATCTCCTTAGCAAGGAGCTTACTTTGAGCTTCAATTTCTATTGACACATTCTCCATTTTGAGCATATGAATACATTAATTCATAGTTCTCATGTCAAAAACATATATCCGGGTCTTTCTCAACCAAAATTGAGTTGTGGGACCCACCCAACTTATCTTCTCAAAATGCCTTATAATCACAATTTTTCCAACAATCCCCCACATGAATAAAATTAGGCGAAAAAGTAAGACGAATAGGGACTTACTACATGATAGAGTTTGACGATCGAAACCTGCACAGGATAAGTAGGTGTTACCCTTTGAACCTTCCCTTATAAAAGTATATTTAATTTACCCGTTGTCCAATTGACATGATATCATTGAACTATTCAGTTACTTGAGTAAATATGATACACTCTATACAGGAATCTTTCTTGATACAATTCAGTTCTCATTGTTATGTTCATTTTAGCCCTGAACATCTTTCTAGTTCTACGAGAGTTTTTGGAGAATTGAATTTAACACCTTCTCCATTAAAGCGGCCCCATTTCACTCCTACATACGTGATACCTTACACAAAGATATCATTAAAAGCATAGTCTAACCTTATTTTTAACCTTCACTGATTTATACCCCATAGTGATCTTTCTACATTTTTACAATTAGGTTGTCCCATTAAACCTAGATCTTGGGATCTCCAGTCAGCTAGGTTTGATTTTCCTTTGTATCAACTTATTATACTCATGCGGGCTTAAGTCTCATTCCTCTTGATGATCTATCAACTTGCTCTCAATTTAACCTTTTGGTTAGTAAATTCGCAATGTTATCCTTTGATTTTACATAATCAACAGCGATAGCCCTTATTGAGAGCAATTGTCTAATGGTATTATATCTATTATGAATATGTCTAGACTTACCATTATGCATATTACTCTGTGCCCTTCCAATTGTAGACTGATTATCACAATATATGCATATTGGTGGCACATGACTTTCCCATTTCAGAATATCTTCTAAGAAATGGCATAGCCATTCAGCTTCTTTAACATATTTTTCTAATGCAATAAACTTAGATTCCATCGTGAATCTGGTTATAACAGTTTGTTTAAAAGATTTCCAAGCCACAGTTGCACCAGCTAGTGTAAATATATAACCACTAGTGGATTTTGAATCTTTTATATCAGAAATCTAATTAGCATCACTGTAACCTTTTAGTACAGTTGGATATCTAGTATAATGCAGTCCATAATCACGAGTATACCTTAAATACCTAAGCACTCTTACAATTCCTTTCCAGTGATCTATCCCTAGATTACTCGTACATCGACTCAGTTTACTCACTGCATAAGCAATATTTGGTCTTGTACAACTCATTAAGTACATTAGACTGCCAATTACACTTGCATATTCTAATTGAGACACACTTTCTCCTATAGTCTTTGATAGATGGAGGCTCAAGTCCAATGGGGTTCTAACAATATTAGTATCATCCTTATTGAATTTACCAAATATTTTATCAATATAATGAGTTTAACTCAATGTCAGCCCATCTGATCTTCTAGTAATTTTAATTCCTACAATCACATTTGCTAGTCTCATATCTTTCATATCAAACTTTGAGTTTAACATATCATTGGTAGACTTGACCATCTTATTATTACTACCAACAATGAGCATGTCATCAACATATAAATATAATATGACATAACCATCACTCATGCTTTTGATATAAACACATTTATTACACTTATTGATTTTGAAGCCACTAGATAGCATTGCATTATCAAATTTCTCATGTCATTGCTTAGGCGTTTGCTTCAAACCATATAGTGATTTAACCAATCTACATACTTTCTTTTCTTGTCCTGAGACAATGAACCCTTCGGGTTGTACCATATAGATCTCTTCATCTAAATCTCCATTTAGAAAATCAGTTTTTACATCCATTAGATGTATTTCTAGATTGTGCGACATAGCAATCGCAATAATCATTCTTATTGAATTGACTCTAGTTACAAGGGAATAAGTATCAAAATAATCTAGGCTTTCATTTTGCCTAGAACCTTTAATCACAAGCCTAGCTTTATGCTTATCGATTGAACCATCTGCCTTCATCTTCCTTTTGAAGATGCATTTGGATCCTCATGGTTTACATCCTGGAGGTAAATCCACTAATTCTCAAGTATGATTCTGCATGATGGAATCAACCTCACTCTTAATAGCCTATTACCATAAAAGACCTTCTGAAGAGTTTACAGCCTTATTATAAGTTTGAGGTTCTGTCTCTAGTATGTAGGTCAGAAAATCTGGTCTAAAAAACTTTTCTATCCTTGCTCTTTTACTAAGCCTGAGCTCTATCTCAATAGGTTCATCCTCTAAACCAAATTCTTCATCATGAACTTGATCTTGATTTTTTGCAATAATAGCCTTAAGAGGTCGCTTGAACGAATTAACCTCTTCTAAAGTCTTATAAAGAAATATATGTTCAAAGAACAACGCATTCCTTGATTCTATAATCGTGTTCTTATGAATATCCATAATTCTTGATTTATGCACAAGAAATTGATATATACTAATATTATGTGCATAACCAATAAAAATGCAATAAACTGATCTTAGCCTTATTTTCACTTTCTTTGGTATAGGAATGGCCACTTTAGCAAGACACCCCTACACTCGTAAGTATTTATAAGATGGTTTTTCTCTCTTTCCATAATTCATAAGGAGTTTTGTCTTGTTTACTATGGGGTACCTTATTTAAAAGGTAATTAGCCGACAATATGACTTCCCCCCATATGTTCTATGGCAATCCAGAACTTATCAGCATTGCATTCATCATTTCTTTCACGGTATGATTCTTCCTTTCAGCCACATCATTATATTGTGGTAAATATGGTGTCGTGGTCTCATATATAATTTCATATTGTGCACAGAATTCACCAAATGGTGTCACATATTCACCATCATAGTCACTTCTCAATACCTTGATTTTTCTATTGAGTTGATTTTCAACCTCAATTTTGTAGAGTTTAAATTTCTCTATAGCCTCATCTTTGCTCTTAAGCAAATACACATAATAATATTTTGTGTAATCATCCACAAATTTGATAAAATATTTGTTTACGCCTCTTATTTTAATAAGTTTTAAATCACATAAATCACTATGGATTAAATCAAGTGGTTCACTTTCTCTTTCAATATTTCGAAATAACGATCTAGTTAGTTTTGCTTCAACACAACACAAACTTCACATTTATGTTTTATATCAATATGGAAATTAGGTATGTGATCCAAGTTAATTAACCTTCTCAATGTATTATAATTAACATGTCTGAGTCTACCATGCCATAAATTGGAAGACTCAAGCAATTATTATGTTTAATAACAATTACATTGAGCTTAAAAAGCCCATCAATAGCATACCCTCTTCCCACATGCATTCCACCCTTGGACAAAATAACTTTGTCTGACTCAAAAACCCTTTTGAACCCATGCTTGTTCAATAATGAACATGACACCAAATTCTTGCAAATATCAAGCATATACAATACATTGTTTAGAGTCAGCTCCTTTCCAAAAGTCATCTTTAACACCACTTGTCATTCACCAAGAACTTCAGAGGGCAGAATTGCCCATAAACAATTTTTTTCCACTCTTCGACTTGAAGGTGGAGAATATCTCACGATTCGAGCATATATGCCTTGTGGCACCGATGTCAATCCACCATTCTTTTGGGTTAGACCCAACCATGTTCACTTCTGATATCACAACAGCAAGGTTAATATCAGAAACCTCCTAAGTAATATTTTGTAAGAGATTTGTTTTCGTTGCTCCTTTTCTTATTTGGGAGTTTACAATCAGAAACCTTGTGACCCATCCTGTCACAATTAAAGCATTTGCCTAGGAATTTCTTTTTAAAAACTCTACCTTTGGGACCCATTTTAGGCTCCTTGAATTTCTTCTTTTTGGTATTTTGTCCATGTTCAACAATATTTACCTTAGCCTCAAAAGAATTCAGCCCCCTCCTTTCTGAGCCTCTATTGTCTGCTTCAATTCAAAATCTAACAATTAGCTCTTCAATATTCATTTCCTTTCGCTTGTACTTAAAGTAATTTTTGAAATTCTTCCAGCCAAGGGGTAATTTTTCAATCATAATAGCCACTTGGAAGGTTTTACTCAAGTTCATTCCTTCAGGATGAATATCATGAAGAATAACTTGAAGCTCTTGAGCTTGACTTACCATAGTCTTGGAAGCCATCATTTTATAGTCTAGGAAACATCCCACTATAAATTTCTTGGCGCCAACATCCTCAGATTTATATTTTTGGTCCAATGATTCTCACAACTGTTTAGCAATCTTGATTCCACTATACATATTGTATAATGAATCATGCAGCTCATCCATGACATAATTTCTACACAAGAAGTCAGAATGATGCCAACTGTCATAGGCCATCCTTGTTTGGACATCTTGCTCATCTTTCTTAAGAGTATGAGCATCCTTAGCCAAGAACCATGCAAGATTCAGGGTAGTCAGGTAAAATAATATTTTTTGCTGCCACCTCTTAAAATTCAAACCGTTGAATTTTTTAGATTTCTCTCCATAGTTAACAGGTACCGTCGCAGGTACAATTTGAGAGACAACCTGAGCAACAGAGGTCGATGGCTGGGAACCATCTTGAACATTGATAGCTTCAATTTCACTAAAACAACAAACAAACAATATTAATTACAAGAATTAATAAATCCGAATAACGAATTTTGTCTTAAGATTATTAGAACATACTAAGAGTATTGTTAATTCAATATTCGAATAAAATGACAAGAGGATGGTACAACAAATCTGAGGCATGTGTTCCACACAGTGTCCTTAAGACAAATTCACCCTCTACCAATGATGTTTAGAAAAATCGGTGTTTGTCTTTCATGATACAACAGATATCAAGTAGATGTTGAACATACAATGCTCACTTACAGCAAACTGATTATATGTCACTCTCTCTATCACTTTGAAAAGAAAAGAAGAAGAAGATTCCCAATAATATCAAAAAACTCCAACTCAAAACTCAAACCAAGAACTCATATTTATACTAGATGGAGGAGACATGAGATTAATTATGATTAATCTCTTTAAAGGCTGTCAATTATGTCTTTGTAACATTCAAATAATGATGAATTTAATATTTGGAACATCAAAAAATGAAATTCCAAAAGACAATGGATTTGCTTGCACACAACGACACGAGAGTGTCAAAAGCATGGTCGTGTGAAACGACACGGGAGTGTGAAATCAACATTGTGTACATACAATGACACAAGAGTAAATTAGGCTTGATTCAAACCATGAGATTTTAGCCCAACATTCGTGTATGCAGGTTGCGCACCCATGCATTGGCCTATCTCGAACCATGAATTTGCACCCCATTTGCCCTTGAGCGCGCAAGAGAGAGTTTTTCATGCTACTTTCTTACCCATGTAAGAATACATCTTACTATATAAACACAAGTCCAATGTTTACATTTTAGTGATATGGAACAACTCTCAGTTTCACTTTTCCTCTTTATATCTCCTTAGCAAGGAGTTTATTTTGAGTTTCAATTTCTATTCACACATTATCTATTTTGAGCATATGAATACATCAATTCATAGTTCTCGTGTCAAGAAATACATATCCGAATCTTTTTTCTAAAACCGAATTGTAGGACCCATCCGAATTATCTTCTTAAAATGGCTCATAATTACAATTTTTCCAACAGTAATATCCACATCATCTGCAATTAAAAAGGAAAATGACATGTATATAAATAAAAGGATACCTTAGTTTAAATAATATCCATTTCACCATACATATATTAAAAAACTTTAAAGGACCCATCTTCTTCTGTATATGTTTTTAATTTTTCGATGAACAATACCCAGCTCCATCCTTTAACTGTCTTCAATGTTTGAAACAAATAAAAACACAACTTTTAACGTCAACTCCCATAATTGAAAACAACAGATTATAATATATCCATGTATTTTGTGTTTGAACATTATTCTACCATTTCGATTGCTACTGTCGATAACCCAAAACCCATTTACAACTTTATTAACCCAATATTTCACCTTTACGGATCAGTTTTTCATATACCAAAATCCATCGAAGCTGAAGTGCACATAGGAGAAGATACTTTGCTGAGGAAGAAAAGAAAAGAGGAGACTCTCGTTGTAGCTTTGAATTGATAAAGGAGAAGGATCTTACGATTTCCAAAATAGAAATTGGGTTAAGTGGACAGAAGTCATAAATCATAGATCTTTTCAAGTTTTTTAATATATGATGATGTGAATATTTATTCTTTTCAAGTTTTTTAATATATGATGATGTGAATATTCGTTTTAAACTGACTTGTCCTTTTATTTATATACAAGTCATTTTTTCCTTTTTCTTTTTTTCTTTTTTTACTGTAGGTTATATGTTCCTGCTGCAATTGTAAAGTATTGCTATATTAGTAAAATTTTAATTATATTTTTAAATTTATTTATTCTTGCAATTAATATTTTAATAAATTATATTTATTTTTTTAATTAAAATTATTGTTAAACAATAAAAATATGATCTATTTAAATTTTTTATTCAAATGAAATTCTCTATATTTTTTTTCTTTTGCTACAAGCTTGCAAATTTTCTCTCATTTATCCATCTTATTTTACAATTTTCATTTGCAATGGGATGAAAATACTCTTACACTTGAGTCTGTTGTTAGAGTATAATCATTGATGAAATTAGATGGAAATTTCAAATGGTAGTTCTCGTTGCCACATCAGTAAAATTTTAACTACACTTTCAAATACATTTTATCTTTATAATTCATATCAATTTAAATTTGTTGGATCCGATTAATATTTTAATATATTATATTCATTTATAATTATTATAATTATTATAAAATAATAAAACCAGATCCACATAAATTTTTTATTCATTAGAACTTATCTCTCTTTACTTTCAACATTTGCAAACTTTTAAAATTTATATAATTGCATTTACTTTGCAAGCCATTAATGATACTCTTAGGATCATTAACGAAATTTGATGAAAGTACATTATTGTTAAAAAATAATAGTTCTAAGTACTTTGTAGTTACAAATTATAATTCAAATATTGAGTTGATAGGTGTGAAATATTTGAGATACTGTACATGTAATTCAGCCAACCTAAGATAACCAAATTCATAGCCAGGCTGCTCTTCTCTCTCTTAAAATTTCCACCTAAGCCCTAGCCTGAAATTCATTCCCGCTCCTTATTTTCATACCTAAAACCAATCTCCCGCCTTCTGCAATCTCCATGAATTTAACCGTCTTCTTCCCAGTTTTCCTCTTCATCTCCACTTTACATTTTCCATCTCCCAAACAACAACCGATTTAGATTATACAAACCCCAAATTCCCGATCTATTCCACCCGCTTTTTCTTCAGTTTTTTTACTTTAATCTGATTACTTTTTTCAGCTCTTTCAGTTTGCTCTTTAAGCACTCTACTCGGATTCTGTTAGGGTTTTAGATGAGGATTCTCCATAATAGGGTTTCATTTTGATTTGTTCGACGATGAGTGCTGTCAATATTACCAATGTTACTGTTTTGGATAATCCGGCGCCGTTTTTGTCCCCTTTTCAGTTCGAGATTTCTTATGAATGCTTGACTCCTCTCAAAGATGGTAATTTTTTTCTTCCGTGTGTTTATTCTGCAGTATGATTATTGATCATAATACTTGTTTTTTTCTTTCAGAGTTCCGTTTAAATTTTTTATTTTCTGAAAATTTGCTTATTTTGAGTGAATACTGTTGGGTTTGTTTGCGAGGAAGTGTAATTGGTTTTTTTTATTTTGTTGGTTTGTGATTGAAATACTAAAATTTGATTAAAAAAAATTAAATAAACTGGATTATTTTTGGCTTTCTTAAATTGACAAGGAATGTTATATTTATTTCTCGAATATGTATGTGCATTGCATGTTCTAATGATGCCTGGAAGAAAAGTTATGGCCTTCAACATTGGTTGAATGTGTAGATGGGTTTGTTTAGTGTGAAGATTTCCTGTCTTCTATAGATTCTTACATTTCACAGACAATTCATGAAACAAAATCACTTAAGCTGTTCAGACAAATGAATAGCGGCTGTAGATGAATGTTTCAAAGAATTTAGATTGTTGAAGTGTTAATTTATTTTTCTCCTTGACTGAACATGTGAGGATGGGAGGGTTTGATCTGATGAGAAATTTTGTGGAGTGATTTGTTATATGCTTGGGAATAAGTTCATTAGTGTGTGCGACATTTATAGAACTTTTCATTCTGTTGTCATGTTAATTCCATCATATGGGTAAAATGTTTTCGCTTTTGCTTTCAGAGTGGCATTTTTTTGTTCTAGAAAATATGCATGTCAACACCTATGTCCTTATTCCTACAGGATTTTTTGCTGTCGATTTGTAATAAACATGACAATCTTATGTAGGCAATACTCTTAATGTAAATTATAAACTGAATAAAGAGAATTAGTAGATGAAGAATGGAAGTTTTTTCTTGAAGAGCTTTTATTATTAGTGTGAAAGTTTGTCTTGTTATGTTAACCATGGTCTAAGATGCCAGAAGAAATTAAGTATTTCTCAGACCTTCTAGGCGCATATGAGAGTCTCTACCCAGAATAAGATTCAGTTGTATTTTCATTCTAGATCTAACACCTCTGTTGCACTATGTTCTTGTAGTTTAGGTTAGTCTCGGAGGGTCAAATCGAGATATATATAGCGAATTATTTTCCCAATTTGGTAATTTGTGAATCTCGAATCATATCAAGTCATAATACACAAAACACATTGAGTAAAAAACTTTAAAATATACTTCTTAAGACATCCATTCCTATAACATGAACAAAATACTCAAATAAATAACAAAATGACATATATAAATGAACAGCTCCTTTCCCTTTCATCATAAAGGTGTTGATCATCTTCTATGTACCATCAATATTACTTGTCTCTCTAAGGAACTCAGCTTCATCATCATCTTTCTTCTGCTTATCCTCCAACAATTTAATGAATTTCTCTTTTACATATTCTGGAACCTGCTTGCATTCAGCATAATTTTAGTTAGTTGCTGCCAAATGATTTTTCATTCTGAAATCACCGCTCCTTATTGCTTGTTCACAAAAATTACACCTAAAATGTAGTCTATTCCAATCAATAACCTTGCAGTAATTCCATGTTTCATCTGTTTGTTCCCTTCTTCCTTGGAGCCATATCACAGTGGCAATGACACAACAATCAAAGCCAATTGCCCAAAGAAAGAAAATAAATGCAGAAGCCTACAAACCTAGAGAAGTTGAGAACCCCCCGTTCTAATTTGAAACATTTCTTATAAGGGGAGAAGAAACAGAGGATAGTTAAAATGTCTCTTAATTAAAAGTCTGAATCTGAAACACCTCTTATAATTTATGTCATTATTCTGACAATATTACTTCAAATGGGTGTTACTTGAGATATTTGGTAATCAATATATCCAACCACAATTAGATTTGGATTGAGGAATAGTTGGGTTCAATTGTGCTGATTTTGGCAGATTTAATGTTGCTTTCTGTAGGCATTTCTTGACTTTGTATTGTAGACTGTTGCCTTGAAAATAAATTCTTTAATTTTGAGTTTGCCATCTGGAGGATGGCTGACTCTATTTTATGAGAACACTTTACATATATAATTATCTTTTTAAGGCTTAACCTCACCATGTAGGTTTGCCCCTGCCAGTAAACCCTCTTTTATTTGGCCCTAGGACTATGTTAAATCTTACACCATGTTGAATCCTCCAAGGCAGAGGTGAACTGAGGCAAGCCTAATGGAAGAACAAATAAGATATGAAATTGCCACGCAATATAGGCTCTTAGATTATTAACCATAAATCTAGGTTTCAATTGGGATTGACATGGTTGTTTGAACTTTAAACATTTCCATGTTTATTGTTCAGCAGATATACTTCAGATATTAACAATATATGTTGGGACTCTCAATGCAGATTTGGAATGGAAACTAATCTATGTGGGGTCTGCTGAGGATGAGACTTATGATCAACTCTTGGAGAGTGTACTTGTCGGGCCTGTTAATGTTGGAAACTATCGTTTTGTTTTGCAGGCAATTT
>CATIWF010037640.1:0-17311 GCA_949630135.1 Balakata baccata | reverse complement strand
TTGTCGTTTACTACAACCCAACAAGGTGAGAAGTTGAAGAAAAATCAAGAAATTATAAAGGTATAAATTCTGAATTTTCTTTGGTTAAATTAGTTTTAATTGGCACATGTATAATCCTTTGATTTGGGTTTTGAAAATTTTATTTTCGCTGCGTTATATATATGTGATACATGATCAAAACCCTTCAGTCCACTCCTTCCATACACTATCCCAAACATCAATGCCTTTACTATCCAAGTATGCTTCCATCCTAAACTTCCAATGGGCATAGTCGGACCCATTAAAGTAAGGCTTAAGGCTTTGGAATCCTTTGTGGACCTTTGTTGATATTTACTAGACCTGATGAAACTTGAATTCCAGACCTTGCTCTGATAGCAATTGTTACCTAAACAATCACCAAGAAAGAAGGGATGAATTGGTGGGAAATTAAAATTTTTGCACATAACAAAGTAAAAAGGAGATAAGGGTTGAAGGATACACAAAATTTATAGAGGTTCGAGTGTTAACTAGTCATACTCCTCTCCCCAATCACAATTGAGTATTCACTAATCTAATACCTTATATTACAAATGGAGTTTTAACTAGCACACTCCCAGCTAGGTACTTTCCCAAGGCTAACACTTAACCTAAAATTCCATTGTGTTTTAATAGCTCATACAACCAATTCCTTATAATTTGGCTCACACATAACCCAATTACAAGATAACACAAGTGTTTAAGGCTAACACTTGAACCCTTACAAACAATTAATGAATAAAGATTGAGAAAACAAATTGTAAGAGTTTTGACACTTAAAAAGTAGTTGGATAAATAAAATGGCCTTTTTGTAGGGTATTTATACTAATTATCCACCGAGTAGTTGTTCCAAATAAGTGTCATAACTCTCTCTAAAGTTCTTTTGCAAGTGCATTAAATGCTATCTTAAAAGCCTGGGTCCCAGTCGAGAAGTTGGATGTCTCGATCGGGATTGTCCATATGTCATCAGGAGATTGGATGATAGCTCTAACGACTAGTCCCTAGTCAAATTTTCCAATCGGAAGAGAACTATCCCGGGAGGGATGCTCATATGAAAAAGTTGACCTGTAGCTTTGACTTCTGAAAATCAAGCATCTCCCGATCAGGACATGCATCCTAGTCGAGATACTGGCCTAGTCAACATGGCTGTTTTGACATGTGGTGATAACGTGGCACTTTTGGTTGAGGCACTTTCTAACGATCATGACTTTTTAAATTTTCCAATCAGGACTCCATATGTCCCAAGGGAGATGGCACTTGTCTCGTCGTGGCATTTCATTTTCTCGAGTGGGATTCGCTACTGGAAATCAGTCCCATCCTCAGCCTTTGAGTTATTTGTTTTATATAGCAAATGAATGCCAATTAACTTGAAACTTAAAACACTATCAAAACAACACTAAAAGAGAACATTAGTAACATTTAATTTGATTGTTAATATCAAAATAAACATCAAGGTCAACAGAATGATTATTTTGGGTTCATGTTGTTGTGATATGCCATGTTATTTGTCTTAATAGATTTTTAAAAAATGGTTATATGAATTAAAGGCATGAATTATTCATTTTTTTTCATATTAAATGGTAGAAAGCATGAAATGAATTAGGGCATGTTAATAAATATGTTATGGACTGTAAATATGTTCTATGATATTTCTGCTTGAGGGTTTGTGGCTGTAAAATTGAAAGAATTGGAGTTTGGCATGTAAAAACGTGATTTTCAATATGTTGGCATTACGGCTTTCACAATCATAAAAGGAGTTTCACGCTTGTGAAATGCCCAATGCAACCTTGGCATGCCATGATGTGCCACAACACTCCATAGTACACTACAACATGCCACAGTGTGTTAAGACACACCCATGGCATACCCAACAAACTTATGGAGGGTAATGGACATGATGTTAGTGAAATTTATGCCTTATATGCTATGATGTAAAATGATGAATATGAATATATATGTTATTACATATGGATGACTCTATGTGAGTTGAGAATCATTGATTATTATGGAAATGTTAATTAATGAGATGATATACTATGTTATTCATGTTGATATGTTATATCATGGTATTCTTATATGATTCATGGGATACGATCTATGCGATTAAAGGAAAAATGGAAAAAATAATATGATGCCTTTACTCGTACTAGGACTAACTTTGGAATAGATGGCATGCCATCCAAGATTATTTACGATACCGTAGGTTATTTTATATGACATGGTATTCAGGCAAGGTGGCATAAGCTCTATGAGGGCCCTTGACCCTTCTTTGCTAATAACTATTATTTTCATCAATCATATTGGCCCAAAGCTCTGAGAGCACACTTGATTTGCTGACGGTTATGAACAATCACAGTTAAATGAATAGGGAGGTCCAAGCTTGAGAACCTCCTATTCATAACTCATATTTGATAGTCTAAGTGTTGAGTAATTGGGCAATAATATGAATAATCGGAAATGGGAAATGTTTTACAATTGTTTATGGATATAGGTAATGGCTTCCACTTAATAGGAATGCTACTATCCTTACTTAAAGTGTTATGGAGCAGCCTATACACCAAGTTTCAAGGATTCAACGAGAGGACCAAGAAGGCAAGGATCAAGCTCAAGAGGTCCCTATTCCTTTTAGCGTGCCTCAAGGTACTATAACAAGGTCTCGATCTAAGAAGTTTCAACAAGCCTTAATCCATCATCTACAAGGCTTACTGAATTAGCCAGTGAAGGTTTACAAGGACATCAAAACTTTGGAACATGTGCAGTCCAAGTTCAATACAACTTTGTTATAGGCTAGCCAAATATGTATGAGGAAACTACATTAGTTTGCTGGTCTTAGGTTTAATCATGTTTATTAGGCTTAAATATGGGGCTAACAGATTTATGTCTTTTAAAAGAGTCCATTATTTTCCATTTGGGATATAATTAGATTAGTTTTCATTTGGGATATGATTTGATTAATTTCCATTTGTGTTTAAGGTTTATTAGTTTCCAAATTCATTAAAACCTTGTAAAGGCTATAAATATGCCTTGGACTAATGGTTGGGCAAATTATGAAATTGTTAATCCAAAAAGGTTGTTTTGGCTTTTATCTTTGTGCTCTTATGTAGAATGCATGTTTTAAGGAATTCAAGTAGATTGATCACCTTCTTGTGGAGTGTTTCGAAATTGGAATTTAGAAACAAATTTTCTTTATTCTAATTCTTGATCATCTTATCTAAGTAATTTGACTTCTAGCCTTCTTAGGGGTTGTTGCTGAATTGAGTTTTGGGGTTTTCATGTTAATGCTTTGGGGGTTCATATATATATAAAGGGGTTCTCAAGCTTATTCATGGAGGTTCCATATCATAAAGGATTTGTGTGGCATGGTCACTTGAACATGACTGATATGAATTGGAATATATGGATATGTATTATGTATGTTATGAATTGTATGATAGGCATAAAAGAATTTATATGATCATATGTACAACTAAGCTCTTGATAACTTAACATGTGGGTTTTTCCTGCACGCAAGTCCAGAGCCATAGGGAGTTGACATCGAGAAGATCAAGCTAGTTAGTCTACCTTAGATTTAGAGTCAGCTTCTATAGTTCATGCATTTTATTTGTAAGCTCATACATTGGGCTATTTCAAATATTATTTTATGGATTTAAACTTTATTAATTATCATTCATATCATATTATGAAAGGTTGCAATAAGTTGGGCGTGTTTAGCCCCAGATTCAAATTTTATAGTTACAATTAATAAACATAGATGCATGATTTAGTTAAACAATCACGTGTTATTATTGATGGATATGAAATGAAAAGAGTTATAAGATAGGTTAAATTGGTAAAAGGGGTAATAAACAAACAATAGTTCAAGAAGTTAACAATTGATAAGTGGCTAACACTGCCTCGTATAATGGGTTTCGTATGCTATATGGGTGTTACATAGTTTGAAAGGCAGAAGAATAGTAGTACTTGGTCTATTATTGTAGCCATGTCTTAAGAGGAGCAGAATTTAGATACCTAACTCTAGAGAAACTAGCTTTCACCATGTATTCTGCTACCACAAAACTCCGCCCATATTTTGAAAAGTTCTAGGTCACAGTCCAAACAAACTGACCACTCATAAAATATTATAGAAAGCAGAAACCATTAGAAGAATTATGGAATGGGCCATTAAGATTGGTAGTTACGAGGTGAAATACAAGCTAAGGAAGGCTATGAAAGCTCAAGTCCTTGCTGATTTTGCAGCAGAGTATAGAGAAGAAGCAACTCTCGATGATAATCACTAGACCTATACAAGAACACTAGAGGTAGATGGAGTGCTAGGTCCTAATGGTACAGGAGCAGGGATCATTCTTAAAGGGCCAAACAGCATATGCATAGAATGTGCTATCCAAATCAAATTCCCAACTTCCAATAACATGGCAAAGTACAAAGCCATGCTATCAGGAATTCAAAAGGAAAAAATAGTGACACAATAGCCCTGTTAATCAAGAGTGATTCTCAATTGGTGATGAAGCAGATTAAAGGAGGCTAAAAAAGAACAAATGTTTAAGCATTTACCAAAGATCAGGTTCCTTATTGTTCAAATGGAAAAAGAAGGTACAATGTGGTCTACTAAGCAGGTCCTAAGAGTTGATAACATGGGTGCAGACACTCTGTCAAAGATAACCATGAACAAGGGACCTTATCTGTTGGGTTTCTAATATGCATCTCATACATAGCACAATAGAAATTTAAAATTTTAGAAACTCGAGAACAAATGGATCAGCCTATGTATATTAAAATTGGATTCTACGACAACTTGATAAAGATAATTACCATATTTTATTTTTAATCTTCTCCATGTTATGACCTTGTTCCTTCTTATTAGATTATAGCAAACCACGATATCCTAACTTCGATATCTCTATCAATATCCACACAAAGAGGATGCAAGAAATCGGCCATGGCAATGGGTGACAAATAACCAAGGTGCTAGTATTATTGAATGTTCAAGAGAGAAAAAGAAGAGAATTAATTCTAAATTAATTTTCTCTAATATGGGCTATTGTAATTTTGGTCTTAAAGTCCCTTATTTGCCCTAGGGCATAAGAAATCCAATCCCAAGTAGAATACATAAAAAGGGGGACCAAATTAGGCAAGGATAAGGCCTATCGGAGAATGGACTCGTAGCTCGTAGGCCTATTGGCTTGCAGCACCCTGTGCGGACCCGCAAAGTACTGCTAGCCCGCTAGTCTAGCCCACTTTCATGCTCACATTGAGCATCTCATGCTCACGATGCCTTTCGCATCTGGGAAACTTTTCCACATCTGTAAATCCATCCAATCCAAAATTTTCTTTCTCTTTAACTTGGATCAAATCCAAGTCCAATTTTACTCTTTCATCACACTATTCTATGCATGTGACCTAATAGGTTTCTAATTATGTTGGCCACTCAAATTATCAAATAATTTGAGCAAGTCAGGAGCGGTGTCTAGCCATACATCATGACTCCCTATTGACCGGAAATGTTACTGGTCTAACTCGAAACCTTCCATAGAACAATCATCTATGCAATTTATCCTTTCACCTCACTATACCCCATTTGGATTAAAGTATGGACAATGTGTCAACTCCTACTATACTGACTACGTCACACCTAGTATATGTTAGAGATGTGCCCAAAAGGCAATCGCCTTAAGCACTTAGTGCACACATTCATAAAGGCATTCTTTCATTATATTAGTATTCATTTGCAAATGAATTGATATAGATCTTAAACTGATTAATGAAAGTCCATGATATGAAATATAGCATGAAGGAAATCATGATGGGATCATTATAATGAGATTCCTATCATGTGTAATTATGTTTGTATCTAAATTATCCCTAGTCATAAGATTAACAAGACGGGACATTGTTGATCCGGATAGACTACCACATGTTATATTCCTTGATTAGATCAAGTAGCAGATCTCATAAGTTGTGAGCATGAGATGTTCAATGTTAAAATGTGGATGCTTGCTAAGAGTAGTCAAGTACATTAGATGACCTACTATGAGACAATCAAATGGATTATCTATTCAAATGTCAATGATTGTCTCATCATAGCAATGGTGCATGTATCCTTAGACTTGAGGTACTCAAGGATATCTTTGTTGCTGATTCTGTGCTTTGACTCCATTCCTTGTTGCCTCATAGGGTGGTGATTGGGTGTAGCTTGAGGTATTCGAAGGTAATTGGGTAGCCAACAGAGGATTCACCACTCTTGATAGAGGGAGAGTATACCTACGGCCTCTTCTTGGGATCATTACTCGGGAATCTCTGGCCAGAGTGGAACTGTCATGAAGATGGTCTTCAGTGACATGTCTAATTGAGTAATGAGTCTCAGTGACAAGATCTAAAATCACTTGGGCGAGGTGTGACGTAGTCAGTCTAGCGGGAGCTGACACATAGTCCATGCTCTGAACCGAGTGGGGTATAGAATGGTGAAAGGACAAATTGCACATATTGTTGTCTATGGAAAGGTTCGTAGTCAAACCATGGCTTTCCGGTCAATTGGGGTTCATGATGTGTTGCTAAATATCACTCATGATTTGCTTAAATTATTTGATAATTTAAGTGGCCAACATAACCGGGAACCTAATGGGTCACATGCTTTGGAGATGTAAAGAATGAGCAAAATGGCTTAGGATGAGATCCAAAATATGAGAAAATTATTTTGAGTCGGTTTGTAATAAGATCGTGGGAAAAAATCGCTCGGGGGGGTTGACGGGCCCGCTGGCCTGGCAGGCCTACCAGGGAGGCCAGCTGGGCCTGCCCAGCAGGCCTAAGCGGGCTGCTGCGTGCAGCACACCAATCACACTATAAATGGCCAAAATGGCCATGGCACTATTCATGCCTCTTTAAATTCTTCTCCTCTCAATTTTGATCTACTTTTCTGATTTTTCTTTGGATCTAAAAGACCCTAAAAGACAGAAAATAGACAAGGAAAAATTTTTGGGAGAAGAAAAATTTTTGGAGATAACAAGAAAAATTAAAGAGTTTAATTTTCTTCTAATATGAACATACACCATTGCTAGCACTTTGATATATGTTCAAGCCATCTCCCTAGTGGTTTCATCATCTCATCTTCGCATGGATATTGTTAGAGACAATCCTAGATTGGATTGTTGTGGTTTGTTATAACCCAACAAGGTGAGAAGTTTAAGAAAATCAATAAATTATAAAGGTATAAATTCCGAATTTTCTTTACTTAAATTAGTTTTAATTGGCACATGTATAATCTTTTGATTCGGGTTTTGAAAATTTTTATTTTTTGTTGCGTTATATGTATGTGATACATGCTCAAAACCCAACATCTATCACATGTTTCAAATTAACAATCTCATATCTTCCTACAATATCTCAATTATTTTATATCTATTATTCTAGATTCACTTGGGTAATTTTCTTAGCTCATAAAAGTGACACTTTTGAAAACTTCAAGTACTTTTCCAAAAGAGTTCAAAATGAGAAGGGATATTGCATCTCTAAAATTTGAAGTGATCCTGGCAAGGAATTTGAAAATGAAATTTTTGAAAATTATTGTTTGGAAAATGGTATTTCTCATTATTTTTCAACACCAATAACTCCTCAACAAAATGGAGTAGTTGAGAGGAAAAATAGAACATTGGTAGAAATGGCTAGAACAATGCTTAATGAATATGGCCTACTAACTTATTTTTGGGCGGAAGCCACTAATACGGCATGCTATATTGTAAACTGTGTTTTTAAAAGACCAATTTTGAATAAAACCTCTTATGAGCTTTGGAATGGAAGAAAACCCAGGATTTCATATCTTAGAGTATTTGGTTACAAATGCTTCTTATTAAATACCAAGGACAATCTTGGAAAATTTGCCTTAAAATCAGATGCAGGCATATTTCTTGGTTATTCCACCTTTAGCAAAGCCTATAGAGTATTTAATAAGAGAACTTTAGTTGTTGAAGAGTCTATGCATGTTAATTTTGATGAGTCCTATACACTTAATCTTGGGAAAGGTATTTCTCTAAATGATGTTATAAGATCTATGGAAAAACTCAGCCTTGATCAAGGAGAACAAGAAATATCTCCAAATAAGCATGACCTTGATAAGGAGCAACAACAAGTAGAGGATTAATCCCAAGCTCAAGAGCAAGAGACAAATGAGCTACCAAGGGAATGGAGATATGCAAGAAACCACCCAAAGGAACAAATCATTGGTGATCCCACAAAATGTGTAAGTACTCGTTCAAAAATTCTTGATTCTAATCTTGCTTCTGTATCTCAAATTGAGCCAAAGTCAATTAGTGAGGCTTTGGACGATGAAAGTTGGGTGATTGCTATGCAAGAGGAACTCAATCAATTTGAGAGAAATAAAGTTTGGGCCTTGGTTCCAAGACCTAATGACTACCAAACCATTGGTACTAAGTGGGTCTATAGGAACAAATTGGACGAGGATGGTAACATCGTAAGAAACAAAGCTAGATTGGTTGCCAAGGGATACAACCAAGAGGAAGGCATTGATTATGATGAAACATTTGCCCCTGTGGCAAGATTAGATGCCATACGCAAATTATTTAGCATATGCATGTCACATGAACTTTAAGCTTTTTCAGATGGATGTAAAAAATGCATTTTTAAATGGTTTTATATCAGAAGAAGTTTATGTTGAACAACCTCCCGATTTTGAAAATCATGCTTTTCCAAATCATGTCTATAAATTAACTAAGGTTTTATATGGATTAAAGCAAGCCTCTAGAGCATGGTATGAAAGACTAAGTGCTTTTCTATTGAAAAATGGGTTTTCAAAAGGATATGTTGACACAACTCTTTTTATCAAAAAAACATAGGCATGATACTCTCATTGTTCAAATTTATGTTGATGATATCATTTTTGGATCTACTAATGAGACCATTTGCCAATAATTTGCTAAGTATATGACTAGGGAATTTGAAATGAGCATGATGGGAGGGCTCAAATTTTTCCTTGGACTCCAAATCAAGCAAGGCAAACACGACATCTTCATCAATCAATCCAAGTACACAAAGGAATTGATCAAAAAATTTGGCATGGATGTAAGAATGCCAAGACTCCAATAAGTACATCAACAAAATTGGACAAAGATGATAAGGGTAAAGCAATTGATGAAAAGTTTTATAGAGGTATGATCGGCTCACTTCTTTATTTAACCGCCTCCAGACCTGACATTATGTATAATGTATGCTTATGTGCAAGATTTAAACATGTCTTAAAGAATCACACTTGAATGCAGTAAAAAGAATTTTCAAATATCTTCATGGCACTATGCATTTAGGACTATGGTATTCTAGAAATTCTGCATTTCATATAATCGGTTTCTCAGATGCTGACTACGCCGGCAGTCTGTTAGATAGAAAAAGCACGTCTGGGACGTGCATTGGAGAGTGTTTGGTTTCTTGGCATAGCAAGAAATAAGTTTCGATAGCCTTGTCCACCTCCGAAGCTAAATATGTTGATGTTGGTTATTGTTGCACTCAAGTCCTTTGGATGAAGCAACACCTAAAGGATTATGGTTATGACATTGACCACATTCCAATTAAGTGTGATAACACAAGTGCCATAAACCTCTCTAAAAATCCCATTCAACACTGTAGAAGCAAGCATATTGACATTAGACATCATTTCTTAAGGGATCATGTTCAAAACGGTGACGTAGTGTTAGATTTTATTGACACTGAAAACCAACTTACAGATATTTTTACCAAGCTTCTAAATGATGAAAGGTTTTTTTTTTTATAAAAAGAGAGCTTGGTATGCTTGATGGAAGCACCTTGATTTAAGAAAGCTTTAAATCTTGTTTTTGCATACTATTTGTTGTTTTCGTATGTTCTTTACTTGCTTTATGTGAATTCTGAACTTTAGGGATAGTAAATTTCCTTTTTCTCCTAAGAATTCACGGAGACCCTATAACTCCCGCTCGGGAACAATGTCCCACTCAGGACATTATGCCTCCCGCTCGCGACTTCTTGGTCATCAATTTGACCGTTGGAATTTCTCATCTCCTGTCAGGACATTTAAAATTTTTTTACCGTTGCACCATTTCTAATGTACACACTCGGGAAGCCTTTTGTCCTCCTTGGGACTCGGTCATAAATTTAATTTTTTTTCGACCGTTAGTGGGTTCCTAGTTGGGAACCCCTATGTCTCGATCGGGACTCACTCGATGGTAGCCTTTTTGTAACTGCCACCAATCAGTTTTTTCCGCCATTTAATTCTCCCAAACGGTAACATACCCCTTCAACCCCTATAAATACTTCATTATTTCCCTTCTTCCCTTCACAATTGCATCAATACTCTTTTTCTCTTCCAACTCTTCTACAAAATTTCCATATTCTCTCCAAACTCACTCTCTCTCAATGGCACCAAAGGTTGGCACCTCCAAATCAAGAGCCTCTAAAGGCAAAGGAGTGGCATCTTCCACCCAATTGACCTCCTTTCAAGACATCTTCAATGCCTTCTCCAAGGAGGAAAAGAAAAGATATGCTAACATACAATCCAACAAGTTCATCTCCAATAGAACTCTTAATGTTGAAGATCTTGACAAGTTGGGTGTCAAAGATGAAATTTTGGGCACTTTTGACAAGATGGGGTGGACTACATTTGTCATGCCCTTTGAAGATGGTCATGATGAACTCACCATTGAGTTCTTTTCCACTCTCCAAGTCATCAAGGATGTCAAACACCCTCTTGGCTACTATGGGCTCTAATTTCGTCTCTTTGGCCAACCATTAGAGATGACAAAACACCAACTTGCTGATGCCTTTGGGTTCACAAAGGAGGGCATCATCAACACACAAGCCATGCATCTCTCTCCTCTTGATGTATGGAAAGAGATTTCTCTTGAAACAAGGCTTGACAAGAGATCAAATGCTAAGCACATCAAGACTCTTTCTCACTTCATCCTTCATCGAATCATCACCTTCACCATCAACGCAAGGAGTGAAAGCAATGAGAATTTCACCCATGAAGACCTTCTCTATATCTATGCCATGGTTCACAATAGGCCTATGGACATGACCCATCTTCTCCTAGACAAATTTTAGTCCATGGCATCCACCACTAAGGGCACAATTTCACTCCATGCCCAAATTACCTTTCTTGCAAGGCATCTCAAACTTATGACACAAGAAAATTGTGCACTTCTCACTTCCTCTCGCTCTCAATATGAAAGTTTCTTGGATATTCAATATCTCTTGAATTGCAACGCAACCTTCTTGTATACCTTTAGGGAACATGGTACCCAAAAGGCCACTCAAGAAGCAACAAGAAAAAGGGCAAGACTGTCTATAAGAGGAGAAGGCCCAAGTGCACAAGAGATGCCACCTCCACCACCACCTCCTTAACCTCAACAACTCACATTGCAAAGTCTTTATGACTTTCAAATGCAATCCTTCACCACTTTGAAGGATATGATGCAACATCTCCATCTTGACATTCAAAGCATGCAAGGGCAACTTAGCTTGAATGTGTGTACCCATAGCTTTGAACAAGCCCTACCATTTGAGGGGGAGCAAGGTGATGATGAAAAAGAAGAAGATGGTGGAGATGAAGAGGAGGGTAATGATGAAGAAGGAGATGATTAGTTTAGAATTTGTCTTTTACTTTTTCCTTTTATCCATGATTATGTACTTTCTTTAACTCATTAATAAAATTGTCTTTGTCTTCTAAATATCTCATTCTTTTGGATATTGACAAAGGGGGAGAAGTTATATCTAAGCAAAAATTTAAAATTCAATCTTTCCATATTAGGTTTTAAGGTTGACTTTTGTGACTTTTGCTTATTAATATGTTTTGCATCTTTAAATGATATGAAACTTTGAATACATATTACTTAATGTGTTAAATTGATTATAGAACTATCAATTTAATATTTTTGCCTAGTTTGATTGTCAATATCTAAAAGGGGGAGATTGTTAACCATAGGGTGATTGGTCTCTATTTTGATGTTGACAATCAAATTAATTATTACTAACATTCTTGTTAAGTGTTGTTTTGAAAGTGTTCAAAGTTTCAGCATATTTGGTTAAGGTTTCCTCATGGATCAACTTAAGAATTTCATAGAGATGTGTTACTCCCAACTGGGACAAGCAACTCTCGACTGGAACACAAGTCCAGACCAGAAAGTGACATGTCCAGACCGGAAAAACATTGTCTCTAAGTGCCTCAAAGTTCTAGTAGCAAAAGCAGACCGGGAAAGGGTATGTCCCAACCGGGACAGGCATTTTCCAGACCAAGACTGTACTGCAGACCAAGCAAAACAACTGTCTAGACCGGGAAACTCTGTAGGATGTTAACCCAAAAGTTCTAGTAGCAAAAGTAGATCGGGAGTGGGACACTTAGTTTCCTGATCGGGAAAGGCTGCAGTCCAAGCAAGACATTCAAAAAGATGGGACAGTTGAAGATGAGACACCACCAAAGTGTGCCACATCATCAAAAAGTCAAAACACTCTTAGTCAAACTAACTTAGTAATCGAACTGTTGCACCTCTTTAAATGTGCACACTCGGGAAGCCACCTATCCCCTTTGGGACTATGTCTAAAGATTCAAATTTTTCTTACCATTGGAAGGTTCTCGGTCGGGAACCCCTCCCATCCCAATCGGAACTGCCTTGATGGTAGCCTTTTGTAACTGCCACCAATCAAATTTATCAGCCATAACTCCCATTTAAACACCTCAAACAGTAACATGCATCTTCAAACTCTATAAATACCCCACTATTCTCATTCTTTTCCTCACTTTTGCTTTAAAACTCTCTCTTTCTCAAATTTTTACTCTCTAAACTTAAAATCTTCAAACTCCCTCTATACTCACCCTTTCCAATGGCACCAAAGGTTAGCACTTCAAAATTGAGAGCCTCTAAAAGCAAAAGAGTGGCTTCTTCCTCTAACTTCTCTTCCTTCAATGATATCTTCAATGCCTTCTCAAGGGAGGAGAAGAAGCGGTATGCCAACATCACTGTAAATAAGTCCATATCAAACCGCACCCTAAATCTTGATGATCTTGACAAATTGGGTGTCAAAGATGAAGTCATTGGCAGCCTTGAAGAAATGAGGTGGATAAATTTCATCATGCCCTTTGAAGATGGCCATGATGAACTCACCATCGAATTCCTCCCCACTCTTCAAGTGATCAAAGACCCAAAACATCCTCTTGGCTATTACAGTATTCAATTTCGTCTTTTTGGCCAACCACAAGAGATGACAAAGCATCAACTTGCAGATGCTTTTGGCTTCAAAAAGATAGGCCTCATCAATACTCAAGCCATGCATCTTTCTTCCCTTGATGTATGGAAAAGCATCTCACTTGTAATCTGTCTTGACAAGCGATCTAATGCAAAACACATCAAAACACTTTCTCACTTCATCCTCCACAGAATCATCACTTTCACTATCAATGCAGAAGTGAAAGCAATGACAAAGTCACTCATGAAGACCTTCTCTAACTTTATGCCATGATTCACAATCGGCCTACTAAAATGACTCATCTTCTTCTTGACAAGTTTCAATCTATGGCCTTCACTGCTAAAGGAACCATTTCTCTCCATGCTCAAATCACTTACCTCGCAAGGTATCTTCACTTTATGATGGATGAAAATTGTACACTTTTTTCTTCATCTCGCTCTCAATATGAGAGCTTCTTGGACATCCAATATCTCTTCAATTGTAAGGCAATTACAAGGCCCTTCAAGGAGTTTGATATCTTTTTCTATGCCTTTGGAGAACATGTCGCCCAAAAGGCCACAAGGAAGCAGGCAAGGCTTTCTATAGGAGGAGAAAGTTCAAGTGCACTAGATATGCCTCCACCACCACCTTCTCAACCACAACAAACCACCTTACAAAGTCTTTATGACTTTTAAATGCAATCCTTCAACACCATAAGGGATATGATGTAACACCTTCGTTGGGTGAAGGGGAAGAGGAGGCAAGTTATGAGGAAGGAGATGCATAACTTAGTGTTTTTTCTCTTTCAATGTTTAGGCTAAGTACTTAGATGTGTGGTTATATCATATTTAGTTTACACATTTCTATTTTCAATAAAAATGGTTTTTTGTTCTTTATCTCTATATTAATTTGGTGATTGCCTCTTTTTGCTTTATATGCATCCATTATTTTTTATATTGACAAAGGGGGAGAAGAACGTTATAATTATGCAAAAATTATCTTTATTTTTGAAATGATAACTTGGTCAATTATTTTGACTTAAGTTATTCAATACGTTTTCTGCCTTTAAATGATGTGAAACTTTGCATGCTTGTTATTCAATATGTCAATTTGATAATAGCACCATCAATTTGTTATTTTTGCCTAGTTTGATTGTCAAAATAAAAAAGGAGGAGTTTGTAAACCTTAGGGCGATTGCTCTCTATTTTGATATTGACAATCAAATTAAATGTCACTAACATCTTCATTGAGTCTTGTTTTGATATTGTTCAAAGTTTCAGCACATTTGGTCATAAATTCCTTTTTGAACAAGTCGAGCATTTCTTGGAGATGCGTAGCTCCCGATCGGGACAAGTATCTTCTGACCGGGCCTCAAGTATAGATCGGAAAATATGTGTCTAGACCGGAAAATATTGCCTTATGGTCTTCTAAAGTTCCAATAGCTGAAGCAAACTAGGACATGCCTTTTCCAGATCGAGACATGTTATTGTCTAATTGTAAAATTCAAAAGGACATGACCATTTAAGAGGAGACACCACTAAAATATGCTAAGTCATTGTAAAGTCAAAACAACCAAAGTCAAACTAACTAAGGTCCCGACTGGAAAGTATGGCCTTGATCGGGAATCACTCAAGGCCAGCAGACCTAAGTCCTCGGCTATGGCATCATCGGGCAAGTCCTGACCAGGATACAAGGAGTCCCGATCGGAAAAATTGAATAAGGACTAGCCGTTGGAGGGTTCTGCCAACTAGAAGATGCCACGTGAAAAAATAGGCCATTTCTCGACTAGGAAAGCTATGTTCCTGATCGAGAACCCCTATCTGCAAACAACATTTAATGCATTTGTAAGAGAACGTTAGAAAGAGTTATGGCACTACTTTATAACGACTAATTAGTGGGTAATCAATATAAATACCCTACCAAAAGGCCATTTAATTCAACTAACTACTTTCCAAGTGCCAAAACTCTTGCAATTTATTTTCTCAATACTTCTTCATTAATTATTTGTGTAAGGGTTCAAGTGTTAACCTTCAAACACTTGGGTTATCTTGTAATTAGGTGGTGTGAGCCAAATTACATGGAATTGGTTGTTGTGTGAGCCATAAAAATACAAGGGAAATTTGGGTTGAGTGTTAGCCTTGGTAAAACACCTAGTTGGGAGTGAGCTAGCTAAAACTCCATTTGTAATCTAAGTGATTAGATTAGTGAATACCCGGTTAAGGTTGGGGAGTGGAGTAGGGTTCGTTAATACCCGAACCTCTATAAAATTCATGTCTCAATCTTCTCAATCCTTTTAGCTTCGTTGTAAGTGTAAGAATTTTTATTTTCCCACCACTTTCTAGGTGATTGTTTGGGCAACACCATTATATAAAAAAATGAAGGCAAAAAATACATTTCAAATTGACATAAGGTAACAATAATACTAGACTGCAACTCATCCAAAGTTTCAGGATCAACTACCTTAGAACATATTGCATTGAAGAGAAAACAAAGTCTTATAATAACATTTCTAACATGATTTGGTAGTAAGCCTCGGATTGCAATCGGTAAGAATTGTTGCATCATAATATGACAATCATGAGATATCATACCAACCAACTTCAAATCTTTCATCGACACAAGACTTTTTATATTTGATGAATATCCATGTGGAACCTTAATTAACACCTATCCATATATTATGAGTATGTCCCATAACACATAGGAAGTGCTATAGACTGAGTAATTATAGACTTGTTCAAGGTCTCAATTTATTTTTTTTCTTTTACATCACTAAATTATGTGTATGTATATTTTGTTGGATTTACTTATCCAATGTATCCAATATACCTTATACCAGTGATCACTAGTTCCTATTCACTTGTTGAATTTTATACCACATAATATCATGAGTCTATAAGGCCATCATCCTATGCTTCTTTACTATACTTAATTAAGACTTTTCTATCTTTTACATCAGTTTACATATTTATAGAACAATTATTATAATTAATTACATTCCCACAAATGAATGTAATAATTAAATGCATGATATTTATGTGTCCGATCTAAACCAGCACCTACATTGTCTCCACTCCGTATGGGCTATAGCACCTCTACTATCAACTGCTACCACGACATTATACTGGCTCTAAGACCTGCATGCATAAATAAACATGCTAAGCTTTTCATAGCGTAGTAATACACATATGCTTAACATACTTAACATGAAATCATACAATTTATGACATATAAACATTTTGGTGACGCAATCACATTCAAATCATATAATTGTAGAAATGTCAAGGCATGCAATGCTCATGTAAATACTACATATTTAATTCATGCCTCTTTTATGCATGTTCAATTCATTACTAAAATACTTATCTTTTCTTTATTGTATTATCTTGTCATGATAACATTTCATGTGTTTATATCTTGGGATATTCATCACAAAATTAATCGTTATTTACACATATCAAACATAAGTACTTTCAAGATGCATATAACAATTTAGTGTACTTCATTTCTCTTTTCTTATTCTAATACTTATACAAATCAATAATTTTTCCATGCAAGCATACAAGATTATAACATATCAACTATCAAGGCATATAAGCATATAAATCATATTTATGTCACATTACATATTATTATCAGTAGTACTTATGTCTCATAATTCGGGTATTTGTATATGGTGAGATACAAATTTGAAACATTTGAAATGTTCAAAGAATTCAAAAATGAAGTAGAGGAATAATTTAGTAAAAGTATTATGACACTTTGATTAGATCAAAGTGAAATAATACTTAAGCGAAATGTTTCAATGTCATATAATAGATAATAAGATTTTATCTAAATGAACCATATCTTATATGCCATAGCATAATGATATGGCTAAAAGGAGTAGCCGAACCTTGTTAGACATGGTGATGCACATAATAAGCTTTTAAAATTCCTTAAAGTTCCTTTCATGGTCATACACATGGGATTATGTTTATGTGATAAATATAATCCCTTATCAGTCAGTTGATGTTGTTCCATATAAGATATGAAATAACATAAAACCTATTCTTTCATAAATGAAATTTTAGGATTATCTTGCTTAAGAGAAGTAGATAAT
>CATIWF010037630.1:0-29352 GCA_949630135.1 Balakata baccata | reverse complement strand
AAAAAAACTCTACAATTATGGTAAACAGCATCAATTTCTCATTTTTCAACTCTATGTATTTGTGGATGACTCTACATAGTAAAGCGAATTATTCTATGTATATGGGTGCATGAAGTTACATTTTCTTTAACACTAATTTTTTTTATTTATTTAATGTATGTGTAGTGCCTGGTTTTCTATGTTCTTTTTTTTCTTCTTTTTCTTTATCTTCTTTTGCTATTCAATTTTTCATTTTTTTTATTCTGTTCGATTTTTTTATGAGAGTTATTCGATTTCTCTTTTATTTTGTGAGAGATTTCTTTACTTTTTTTTTAATTCAATTTATTTGTTTGTTGTGATTCTCATATATTTTCTTTCATGTATTCTTCTATTCTCGGCTCTCTTCTTCTTCTTATTTTTGTTTATTTGTTCGATTTGTTTTTCTGTAATTCTTTATTCGATTGCAAATAATGAACATACAGTTATAAACTAATAAATTTACAATTATTAAATAATAAATATGAACCTGATAAACAAATCATCAAACATAAAAGAAAAGATAAAACAAATTCATGAAAACAAATAATGAACATACAATTATAAAATAATGAATTTACAGTTATTAAATAATAAATTTGAACCTGATAAGCAAATAATCAAATATAAAAGAAAAGATGAAATTGATTCATAAAAATAAATAATCAACATACAATTATAAACTAATGAATTTATAGCTATTAAATAATCTGAATCTGGTAAGAAAATAATCAAACATAGAAAAAAAGATGAAATAGATTCATGAAAATAAATAATAAATATATAGTTATAAAATAATAAATTTACAGTTATTAAATAATATATGTACTATAACGAAAGTTATTGTCGTTTAGTAGAAAAAGAAATTAATTTTTTTATGGTTCCTCACATGCGAATAGACCTTTAGCCCATATAGCTACATAGATCCAGGTCCACAGTATAATTATATCCTTTCTTTATTATTAGAAAATTTTTTATAAATACCAAAAAAAAAGGGAAAATAATTATAACTTTACATGCTCTTAATGTTTTTTCAATTTTACCGAAAAATACTTTCTACAATTATTATACATGCACTTCTTGTATATTTTGTGTATATTTTAGGATTACCGTCGATCTAAAACAGTTATGAACAAATGTTATAAAGTCCGGTATATCTTAGAGATACATTTGGCCTAACAGTTGTAAACAAAGAATATAAAGTTCGATATACATTAGACATATATTACAGATACCTTCAACCTACCTAAAATAGTTGTGAACAAATACTATAAAATTCATTATACCTTAAGCATACATTGAGTATATCTTGAAAATACCTTTAACCTAAAATAAATGCGAACAAAGGCTATAAAGTCCAGTATATCTTCGACATACCTTATGAATGCCTTCAGCAATAAATACTTAGGACAATGGTCTATAAAATCCGGTATACTTCAGGTAAATCTCGAAAATACCTTCAATCTAAAACAGTTGTGAACAAATGCTATAAAATTTTGTATACTTTAGGCATACTTTAGGTATATCTTTGAAGGATAAAAGATAATTAATAATTAATAATTAATAAATAAATACATACAATAACCTAAATTCTAATGATCCCAAACATGAAGAAGATACAGCGAAAAATGGTTATGTTTAGGAAGTAATAGTTGAATGCTACGATAATGATAAATATTCTTACAAAATGGAAGCACTACATACAAATCTCATTCCTTTATTATCTCTAAGCAAATCAAGCAAATTTCTTTATCTTCTTCTTTATCGCCATTTTGAACAAAATCTTCTCGAAAATTACATTCTGCAACCACTTTCTCTCTCTAAAAATAAAAATTAAAAAAATTAGAAAACTAGAGATAAAAATAATTTTCTCTTATTATTATTTTTAATTGAAGGCAAAAAAGCTGAATAAGAAATACAGAACAAATAGAGAAAATTAGACCCACCCACGTACAAGATTTCCACTCACAAAATTGAGAATTTCTGAAAAATACAGAAGAAAACCAATGTGTTTCTGCCACACCGAGCAAGTAGGAAATTACCAGGACATTTTAAGTGTATGAAAAAACCTCTGTTGTTGCCAAGGCATGTGAACAGCTGCAAATTTCCAGTTCACATAGGTAAATGGAAAACTCATTCTAATCCAAATTTCCTTCTTGGTTTTTAATATAATATCTAGAGTGTTTAATAGAACTCCGAAGGGCCGCGAAACACTCCCTCAAAGTAAGTTTAAAGGCAACTGTATATTCAGAATTCGTACTCGATACCACTAGTTAAGCTTTAAGAGTTCTGTGCCTCATTCATACCTTCTTGGATCCTCTAATCCAAATTTTATTAAATAGGGGAAAGAAAATCAAGAAAGTGAATCCAAGCCTGGGATATAACATTATTGAATCTTCTAAAAAGCTATGTGAAACCATACCATAAGTATTACATTATCCACCCAGATAAAGGACTGATCTGATAACAGAAAGCTTATCATAATATTTTACAGTAACACTAGAAACATAACCAAGGTGGATGCTGGAAGTGGAAGACTGTAAAGTGCCGTCATTATAGCAACTTCTCAATACAGACATTGAATTATAAGAGTAATACATAATATTAACATTTATTTAAACTGGAACAGATATTTAATTACATATAATTGTGGAAAAATAGTTACCTACCTCACACTTCTTTAATTAACTGTGGTTACTTCTCGAGCAACAATAAGTTCCTCTATGTAATCAGCTTCACCATTGTCTGAAGGCATCATAATCTCATCATCAGTGGTAAACTGGTATCGCTCTCCAACAGCTCTTAGAAACTGGTATACTTCAAACATAGTGGGCCTCTCCTTGGGACTTGCCACTACACATGAATATGCAACTTTGAGAAACTGGAAAAGCTCACTATCAACACCCTTCCCCAACAAATTGTTGTCTATGGCATCTTGAAGTTGAGAGTTGCTTGACAGCTGCATAATCCATTCAACCAAATTGCCCTTAAAGCTTTCAGGAGCTTTAGATACATGGGTAGGTCTCTCACCAGTAACCAGCTCCAAAAGCACGGTCCCGAAGCTGTAAACATCACCCTTTGGAGTGGCCACCAGGGTTCTTGCGTACTCTGGAGCAACATAACCCAGATCTCCAAATTCTCCATTCACAAAGGTACTCAAATGTGTATCTACTGGATTCATTAGCCTAGCAAGACCAAAATCAGATATTTTAGGCTCAAAATCTGCATCCAATAGTATGCATTTAGAGCTTATGTTTCGGTGGAGAATTCGGGGGTTGCAGTTATGATGGAGCCATGCAAATCCCCTAGCTGCCCTTATCCCAATTTTGAGCCTGAGAGGCCATTCCATAGGCTTCTTATCTCCATCAACAATATGTAGATTATCATGTAGGGTACCATTTGGCATATACGTATACACCAAAAGCCTTTCCTTACTAGCCATGCAGAAACCTAAAAGGGGAACCAAGTTAGGATGTTTCACACTCCCCAGAGTAGACATTTCAGAAACAAATTCTTTTTCAGAATGCTGTGAATCCTGCAATCGCTTAACCATTAAGGGAGTTCCATCCTCAAGCACGGCTTTATACATTGTCCCAGTTCTTCCTGACCCAATGATATTGTCTTTGTTGAAGCTGTTAGTGGCCTTCATAAGATCACTCAATCTCATTTTAGAAACTGATTTCTCAAACAAAGAAACCTGGAAACATAATCAATCCAAAAGGAATAAATATCTTTTTAAAACAATATCCAAAAGGCAAACAATTATACATGCAAATTTTTAAAAGAGATGTGTTAAGTTAACTCGCCTTAACGCCCTTTACTCCCTTTAAACTCTTTGCCCACTTATTTCCATCGGGGTCATCGTCCTTCTTCTTTATCTTAGCCACCTTACGGTAATAGAACAACATACCAATACCCACAAGTATTGCCGCACCAGTCACCCCAGCAATTGCTGCCCCTGCAATAACCCCAGTGTTAGCGCTCTTTGAAGTTCCAGGGCAGGCATCCAAGGCCTCCCCACAGAGTCCTGGGTTATTTGCATAACTATCAGCTGAAATGGTGGCATTGCCGAATTTAGGCACTGGTCCGCTCAGAAGATTATTGGCAACACTAAATTGTTTAATCCGACCAAGTTGACCAAATTGTAAAGGAATTTGACCCGTCAACCGGTTATGGTCAAGTTTCAGAACATTCAAATAGGTACAATTTGCAAGGTCAACTGGAATTGTCCCTGAGAAATTGTTGGATGAGAGATCGAGTTGCGTCACATAACCAATTATTTTGGATATATTATCTGGAATAGATCCAAAGAGCTCATTGTTTGAAAGATCTACGCCTGTTATGCTAGTGCAATTCTTGAGACCAATAGGGAACTCACCTTTGAGCCCCATATCTGAAAGCCGAAGATTCAAGACTTTGTTCTCATCAGGATGCCAACAGTCAACCCCAGTAAATCTACAAATGTATCCTTCAGTATCATTGTTAAAGTCCCATGAAGACTTCAAGTAATTTAAAGGATCTTTAAGTGAGGCTTTGATGCTTTTCAAACAAGCAATATCAGTCTCGGTGCTATAGCTCAAACTACAGCTGATCAATAACCAGAGACAACTGCTAATCAAAACCTTAAAAACTCCTCCACCCAAGATCATGCTTACAAAGAAACCCATCAAAATTTGCTACAAAATAACCCGCTCAAATTGCTATCTGTTGCACATTAGAGCTCGAAAATAAGTATATTCACAACCGCCCAGCTTCGTAAAAACAGAACCTGGAATAAATTCCAAAATCAACAACATAAGAAGCGGAAAATTCAGCATCTCAAGCAAATATTTAGCATACCAACACAAATACTTCTACTTCATATGCACATAGATACAGACAGTTACATATATAGCAATAAAATGAAGAAGAACAAGAAGAGAGCAATAATTCAAGTGATATAGCTGCAAATTAACATCCTACAAGAAGAACAGACACAAACAAACAAACCAAAAATGACCCAGTTGACTAAGTCGAACACTGATTAAAAGTAAAACATACAAGACACAAATAAAATCAAAGCAAGATGAAATTTGAAGAAATAAAAACCCACCTGAATTTCAAGAAGCGAAACCTAATAGATCGAAGAAGGTTTTCGTCAAATGACTGAACAAGCATCGCCCTTTCTTGAAGAGAAATTAAGAAAATTACCCATCAAGGAGAAAACGCAGTTTATGATATGGTTTGAATATTCAAAGCCATGAGAATTTAACTAAAGCGCAAACCAAAAAAGAAGAAGGAAAGAAAATCAAAGAACTAATAGCCAAACAAAAAAGAAAAGGGTGTGAAAATGATAATAAAAGGGTTTTTTTTTTTTTTTTTGTATTATTGCTAGTTCATCGGGTCAAACAAGGAATGCAAATTTTTCCAAAGCTGAGCGACGACTGACTGCGAAGACAGATAAAGAAAGAGCGCAAAGACATTTGATGTCAGTGATTTACCTTTACTTACTTTAATGGGTTTTTTTATTTTTATTAAAACTATGTATGTATTTAGAAATTTTAAATGAGAATTTTAAACAAGTTAAATTTGTCATTTATCCAGTTAAAAAATAACTAAAATTTTAAAATATTTTTCACACACCAAAATTTAGTCATTTTTTAAAATTTTAATTTTTTATCTTCTTCCAAAATACATAAATTTTAATTAATAAAGATTGTTATCATATTTTTTTATTTCAAAATTATCTTTTATAAATTATAATATTTAAAAACTATCGTAATCTTAAAAAAGTAAAAATTATTATTTTTTAATTTTAACTAATTATTTTATTATTATTATTGTTATTATTATACTTATAAAATAGTGTCAATATGTATTAAATTATTAATAAAAAATATTTTTTAGTAATTATTAGAATTTATAAATTTTTTAATCCATCAATTTAATAAAATATATAGATTTTAAAATCTTTCAATTCAAATACGATCTAAATATTAGTAACCAAACAAGAAATGTTAAAAATGTAACTAAAAAGTCAATTTTAAAAAAAATAATTTTATTTATTCAAACTAATAATATATCAATAGATATACATATATAAATCCGTTAAAAACTATAGAAAATGATGAAATAGTAAAAAATTCACGGTACTCATATTAATAGTATAATAAATCGACTAAATGCCTATAAATTTAATAAAACTATAGTGATTTGCAATGTACTGATAACTATAATCTGATTTATTTTTTCTTTCAATTCGAGTATATTATATTTGGCTAAATCGCTCATATAAAATAAAACGCTGTAATAAGATAATAAAAAATAAAATTTCATAATGGAAAAATAAATACTGTAATATGACGATAAAATTATGAAAAATAAAACAAATATATATATAGATCTATATAGAATAATCATTTATTTTATAAATAAATTGATAAAAATATTGGGGAGTGAGTGATTTCATATTAATAATGACTAAAAACTATCCCTTATTACTTAATACAGATTGGTAGTAAAAAAAAAAATGGTAGCTAAGAAAGGAGATAATAGAAAAAAATGAGGTTAGGGTTAAGTTTTAAGATACTTCAAGTCTAATTATTTTTTTTTTTAGAAACATAATAAATCTATTCTGCCGTCTCTTTGGTTTTTTTTTTTTTTCTAAATTTAATGATTTTTCACTCACCCTAATTATGCTTATGCAGAAAAGCCAAATTCCATTGTGTTTTTAATTTTCTTTCCCTCAAATGATCCATAATAATATCTCCAATACTAAATTGATGTCATTTAAAACTAAAATCTTTATTCCAAAATATTTAAATTTTCATAATTATGTATTAACATTAATTATTTTTTAGTTATTCTATTATATGTTAAAGCTCTCCTCTCTTTTGAGTTATTGATGGGAATCAATTATATAAAGGTAATATACTACTTTGCTTATATAGTAAATATACATTTTCTAATTATTTTGTTAAAAATATAAAACGATATATGGTTAAGAATATGGAGAGCAGATATTGTTTTATGACATTATACCACAAAGAGTAATATGTGCAAGGATTTCTTGTTTGATCATGGATTTGTATAGTAATTTTTGGAGTCAAGGAATAAAAGAAAAGTAAAAAAAAGTGTACTAAATAAAACCATATTCTTGTGGTTAATATTTGAAAATTTAAAAAATTGAAGGATATTTGAGATCCCATGAATCCTTAAAGTATATTATTTTTTTTACTGAAAATCATATAATGCTTTTTTTTTTTTTTTAAAAAAGAGAAATATAAATATAGTTGATGAGAACAAACTAACGACTAATAAAAAAAGGTATACTTTCAAAAAATACTATTTATATATATTAGTATTTTTTAAAATTTTAAAAATTATACTATTTACTTTATTATATTATATTAATATGTCTTTCTATTATATTTTATATCAGAATATATTATATTATGGTAAAATAACAAAGAAAAAAAAATATTATTTACTAACTAAAATTTGATTTATTGTATAAATATTCTTATGAGATCTGATATATTATACTAATATCATCACAAACAAAGAAGAATATTTTTTTCCTGATTAACGGTAAATATTTTAAAATTTAAGAAAAAAACTACCTAATTTAATGTATATAAAAATAAATAGAATAAATAACATAATTTGTAAAATTTTATTGAATAAATAACAATTTTTTCGAAACAGAATGTGCATACTGCACATAAAGAAGCCAATTATGAATCGTGTTGTCAATGTTGACTCCTATTCTAAACTGAAAGGAGAATAACTACAAAATGTATATCATAGATATTGAGCATCGAAGTATCATACTTTTCATAATTTGTATAAAAATTATTTTTTTTCTATATAAATTATTAAATTTTATTGTTTCATAAAATTAAATTACGGAAATTTTTTTATCGAATTGTTCATAATGTAGTACTGAAATGTTGACATATAATATTACGTCATCGTTGTTGTACACATCAGCAATCCAATAAAAAAATTATTAAAAGTGATTTTTACGAAAAAAGAAAAATAATTTTTATAAAAAAAATTTTTAAATTATTTTTTTACAAATTATAAAAAATATAATGACTTTCTATCAAATTAACCTAATAAAGTGCTTCTTCGTATATCAACAGCAAATCAGCAATTTGGATATATTGCTGCAGGATGATGAGCTAAGAGTTTCTTGGTTACGCACGATTACCCGTTAGTATTGTTTCTGGATTTTCATCCCTTATACAAAATTTTTTTATTTTTATTTTATTTTTCTAATTATTAAATAAAGATAAAATTAATAAAAAATAATTAATATTTATCAACAATTATAAAATATCAAATATTTTAAAATTTTAAATAAAATCTAATAAACGGAAAGAATATAATTATTTGTGCGTGACGTTCTGAACAAGTGTGGAAATTGGCTTTAAATTCATGTTTAACTAGGGATATATCTAATTAGAATGAGATAAAGTTTATTTTTTTATATAACAGATAGAGCAAATTGAAGGAGTATCTTTTTAAGCTGGTGCCTTCCTTTTAGGAGCATTAAAGTAAAAAGGACATTAGCTGAGTGAAGGGTGAATTGCATCAACTTTTCTCAATTATATAAACTTATCTAAATTATAAAAATTGTAATAATTTAATATTTTAAAAATTATTATTTGGTATTATATTTGGAAGAAGCGGTTTTTAAAGTTTTTATTTTTTTGAATTTTAGAAGCTGTTTTTGCATAGAAACATGTAAAAAAATGATTTTTCTGGAAACATATTTGAAAAAAATAATTTATAAAAAATTAAAAAAAAACGGTCAATTAAATAAAAAATTAAAAAAATAGTTAATTAAATAAAAAAATTCAAAACTTACTTTTGAGACACTCAACAATAATTCCAAATACATCTGTAGTCTCTATAACAGAAATGTGACATAGAATATTCATATTAGATAATTTTAAATAAAAACTAATATCTAATTAACTAATAACTGAATACATAAATACCATTTAATTACAAAATTAAAATATTTTTGTATCATAAATAATTTTTGAAATATAAATTGTTCTGATTTCTATATACTCCAATGATGTAATTCACCCTAGAATAAATGATTTTTTTTTAAGATAATAGCAAACAAATGATATATACTTATCTTAGATGGTATTTGGAATTGATATTGAATGCTCAAAAAATATATTTGGAATTTTTTTTATTTAATTGATTTATTTTTTAATTTTTTATAAACTGTTTTTTCTAAATATATATATTTTTTAAAATTAAAAAAAATAAAAATACTGTTCGAAATTCAACGCGAAACAGGGCTTTGTAGAAGTAATTGGCGGGTGCCTAATTGATATGGCTGGCCAATGGTGAAAAATCCCATAAAGAACGGATTGGACCGAACCATTGGCTGTTAGGCTTTGTGGCAACACAACCCCTCTCTTTTCAGAAAGCCCACAGGTTTCACTTTCACAACTTTACGGGCACTCCTCATTTCACTGATATCCCTCTCCCTATGTAAGGGAATCCAAGGGACCAGTGCCCCACACATCATTTGTCAATAGCAAAAATCAGAGTGCTCAACCAAAAGCAAATGAAAGAGGGCTGCGTTATCACACTTCCTTTTGCCTTCTCCTCACGTTCCTTTATCTCTCTCTCTCTCTCTAATCTCTATCTCTAGGGATCGCGGAGTAGCAGCCACACCCTTAACTCAATCCATTGAGCCATGGATTGATCAATTTGCTGCTAATTTTCGACAGTTTTATCGCTTCAATCAGTCAGGTGATTTTGCTTTTCTGCTACTTTTGTTCACTCATTTTTTTTGGTTAGTTCTCTTTCTAGATCGGGTTTGTATTTTCCCTCCAAAATGATCCCTATTTTGCTGTTATTTTTCTAATTTTTTACTCTTGCAGCTTAGATGTTGTTACTGGGTAGTTGTTTCGAGAAACACCTCCCTTGAACGCAAATTTTTTTTTTTTTTACTACTTTTATCGGATTTTTGGTGTTGAGGATTAGTCTTTTTTGCATTTTTCTTGTCTTTATTTGTTTCCCCCCTTCTCTTCAAGTTCGCTTTCCTGATGGTTTACACCTTTTGTTTCAGGGTTTAAGTCGTCTTGTTAGTCTAATTTGCGCTATCTCCTACTCGTGCATCGGTTTGGACAATTTGGTACTAAAAGCTAGCTAAGTCAGTGGTAAGGTGTTGCTTATAATTGCTCAAAATTTGACTATCTCTACGTTCATTTGTTTGTATGATTGTACGTGTGAGAGAGAGAGATTTCTATAATGATTCTCCTTAAGTCAAATTTAGGATGAAATTTTGTTATGTTTTTGTTTTGGTTGCTGTATTATTTCGAGGAAATTATAGTCCATGCCTTTCCCAACCTTATAACAATTGGTAGCAGTAAGACATTAAAATTAATTGTTGAATTGTTATGTTGAGGATGACTGAAAGCCAAATATAAGTTAATTATTCCCTGATTCAGCAATAGGGATCCTTATTTAGAATAGGAAATAACTTATTTTAAATAGGAAATTACAATATGATACTAAGCCTATGAATCCACAACATGATGCCACACTGATGCACTACAAAAGCATTTTCTGCTTCAATTTCACTGTGTGAATATACTTACTCTTTTGTCATTTTTAAATTTCTTTTATCTCTGTTTTCTCTCCAGCTCTTTGCCATGGAAGATACAGAGTCAGTTACAACACTCATAGACGCCACAACCTCTAAAATACAGCAACTTCAGAAAGCTTTTGCAGAACTTGAAAGTCATCGGGCTGTGACACTCAACTTGAAATGGAAAGAACTTGAAGAACATTTTCATGGGCTTGAAAGGTCTTTGAAGAGACGCTTTCATGAGCTGGAGGACCAGGAAAAGGAATATGAAACCAAAACAAGAAAAGCCCAAGAAATATTGGAGATGCGTGAAGCTGCTGTTGTGGCCAAGGAACAAGCTTCATTGGAGAGGCTCCAAGAGAAAAGAGATACTGCTGTCTTTGCCATTGCTAATGCTCTAGAGAAGAATAGGAAGGTATCGTCTAAGGAACCTGCTGTTGCAACCTGTGATGTCCAATGTGAAATCCCAACCATTGAAGACCAACCACCTGATGCATTGGCTGGTGAAAGTAACTTGGAGGAGACTAATAATATGGGAAATGGACATGTGGAAGATATGTCTTATCCAGAGTTAGCCAAATTATGTGAAGCAATGGATTCAGAAGGGCTGCACAAATTTATCTCTGACAATCGAAAGAACCTTGCTGTTCTGAGGGAGGAAATTCCTCTCGCCTTAAAAGCTGCAGAAAACCCCGCCCAATTGGTTTTGAACTCTTTGGAAGATTTCTACCCCATAGAAGTATCAAACATTGATGGAAAGAAAGATTCAGTCTTGTTGGGTCTTCGTCGAACCTGCATCATGTTGATGGAGTGCCTGAGCATTTTGCTTATCTATACAGATATAGTGTCTATTTCTGATGTGATCACGGAAGATATTGAGGAGCGAGCAAAGGCAATTGCTGAAGAGTGGAAACCCAAGTTGGATGCCCTTGATATAGATGCTAGCAATGGGAACTCCTTGGAGGCTCATGCGTTCTTGCAACTTCTGGCCACATTTGGTATTGCATCTGATTTTGATGACGAAGAATTATCAAGGCTAATTCCCATGGTTTCTCGTCGTCGCCAAGCTGCTGAACTCTGTCGTTTTCTTGGGTTATCAGAGAAAATGCCAGGTTTGTCTTTTTATTTGCATGTATTCTGAAGGCTCTAATGTTCTGTGTAATTCAATTATTTAGGCTGATAATTGATACATTAGCAAGTTTAATTTATTGAGCTTGATCTATTATGTTGTAAATTCATTTAATCCATAGTTAAAATCCCTTGATGGCCCAATATTAGTCTCGCTTACTAATGTTTATCACTAATACTGGAACAGATGTTCATTCAAAGTCAGAAAACCAAACTACTTTTCCCTCGGTTCTTGTTGCTAAAATTTCAATTTATCCTTTAATACTCCTTCACTTGTTGTGGCTATTTTTTGAAGATGTTATTAGTGAGTTAGCTTGAAGATAAGGACTTGGCCTTACTGTATTGCTCAAACTTTGAACTTGGACCTGGTAGTTTCATTTCTAAAGATGCCAGATTCACTTAGAATTTGTAAGCAATCGTGATTGTTAAAATTTTTCCTTCAATAAAGAAGCGATGGCATTTTATGCAATTATTCCTTATTGTAATATATCATGTTTGAATATTAGGTTATTGCCATATCATTTTAAAAGTTAAAAAAAGTAGGAAATGTACATGCACCTTTCCATGCAAAAACACATGTTTGAGTAGGATCATCTGTATCTTTAAAGTTGATCTCTGATTACATTTTTTAATTTGCCTCTTATTAGACCCTGCATGAGGAAACATTTAAAAAATGTTCACAGCGTCTGCTGAATAGACTTAGTGAGGCTCATAAAGCTGTTATGATTAATCTAATAGAAAGAAAATTGAATTGTTTCCTCTTGTATTGCTAGTTGTGTTTCTCCATTGCCAATTTTGATCATTTTTTGTTTCCACTACTTTAATTGTGAATTCTTCAGCTGTAATTGAAGTACTGGTAAATAGCGGACGGCAAATCGATGCCGTTAACTTGGCCTTCGCTTTTGAGTTAACAGAGCAGTTCTCACCTGTACCTTTGCTGAAATCATACTTGAAGGAGGCAAGAAAAACTTATGCATCTGTGAAGCCTGGAAATGCATCACCTACTGCTGTGCAGGTATATTTATCCTTGCTTTGTGACTTAAATTTGATGCATTGTGCAGGTTTGCCTTTTGCTCGCAGCTGACTATAGTATAATTAATTGTTTTTACCTTGTAATATGTTCTTTTGAAGATTTCAATTTTCAACCAGGAAATTACAAGATTGATAAGATTTTGATGCTAGGCTTGGGCATTCTAATGTGATCGTACAGGACTTTGATGCTCATTATGCATTAGGGCGAATATAGTCATTGTGCGTGAGAATGCATTAGATTGTTGTTTGCATATATTCAGTAGCATTTTTTGCAGAAACCAAATCCAACCTTCCTATGTATATTGTGCACACTCACGTTTGGACTAGCATACGTGCATATACAAGTGCTGCGTTCCTCTTTGTTAAGCACAAATGGTCACCATGCTTTATCTTTACCATTAAGTCGATAGGGAGACATTTTCTCTCCAGATTTGTATCTGTTTCTGTAGTTTTAAATGCATTTAGATTATTGTGGTTAGCATATCTTATTGTAACTTTTGGGAAAGTTTACGCAATGAGCCCTTGATGTATATTCTTTTGTACCTTTTTTATCTCCTCTATGAATGTCGTGCATTGCTTTTTTCTGTTAGACTTTATTTGCATAGATAATTATTAGAATGTTGGTGGTAGCTGATGTTCTATGAGGTTGCATAAGTAGGAAACTATTCTTGCTGATGCTTTTGCATATAATTATTTATTTAATACATTTTCTTTTGTTTCAGAATGAGGTCAATGAACGAGAACTGGCTGCCCTTAAAGCTGTGATAAAGTGCGTCGAAGAGCACAAGCTTGAGGAGCAGTATCCTGTTGATCCCCTCCAAAAACGACTCCTTCAGCTGGAGAAGGCCAAGGCAGACCAGAAAAGAGCAACTGAAGTTGCAAAGCCTCTACCCAAGAGACCACGTGCTAATGGTGTTGGTTCTGGGCCCCGTGTCACTAATGTTGCTGCTGACAAAACATTTTATCCACGAGTAACTGATATGTACCCGCAGTACATGTATGACCGATCCTATGTTTACCCCAGCCCCACTGACAGCCATGTTCCTCTTATGGGTTCCGCTACTTACAACTTTGCTCCCAGTCATGGCAACTACTTCGGAAACGGCTACCAGTACCAGGCCCCGTATCTTCACTAGTTAGTAAGGATGGCGAAAAAGGTGACTACGATCCTGATTTTAACTGCTAGCCTTAACCCTTCAGTTCAGTCTGTTGATGTTGTATGGATGAATTTAGTTATCTGAAAAAAGACCGTCTCCCCCCACCCCCCGAAACAAAAAGTCCTGTTAATTTTTAATCTGCTGTACAAGAGATAATTTGATCCTCTAATGTACGTACTTTGTTTTCTGTATATGTTCTGCTGTCTGATTTTTTTTTTTTAGTAGTCAGCCGAGCCTAATTAATTCATAATGTGGTACCTCAAAAAAAAATCATGATTGTATCATGATTTTTTTTTATTGTTATGTCATCTTTTTAAAATTAGAAATTAAATTTTAGTATCATATTACAACTTTTTAAAAATGATTAAAAGATTTAGAACCAAATAGCAATATAATGATAAGAATTAATCTTTTTTGTTAAATAATAATTACGTTTGATATTGATGTTATATTGATGTTATGTAATTTAAAAGTAAATTTTGAATTTTTTATTAATTTTTTTAAATCTGTTTTTATAAAAAATATTTATTTATCTATTTTTATTAAAATCAGTTTTTAAAATTAAAAATACTTTTGCTACAAATTCATAAATATTAAAAGATTTAGAAGCAAATAATAATATAGTGATAAGAATTAAACCTTTTTTGTTAAGTAATAATTACATTTAATGCTGCTGTTAGATAATTTAAAAATAAGTTTTAAATTTTTTTAAATATATTTTTAGAAAAAAATATTTATTTATTTATTGATTTCCATCCAAATCAGTTTTGGAAATTAAAAATACAAAATTTGTATGGAAAAATATTTTTCCGAAATTCAATCCGTCCGAAATGAAAACCAAAATTATTTTTTTTAAAGAATCCACTCCCTCCCTCGCCACCCCTACCGTTCTCCTATTGGTAGCCGAAAGATTTTCTTTCCCTCCAAAAACCAAAATGATTTATTTATCCGCTGCATCAAATTCGAAATTTCAAATCTCTCTCTCTCTCTCCCTCCCATCTTTCTTCCTCTTCAATAATTTACCGCCGAAAATGAGGATCTCCGAGATCTCCTCGCCGGATCTCCGGCAACCCCACCTAGAACCTCAATCCACTTTCCATAACCATCACCATCTGTTCCTCTCTCAAATTGAATCTCTAATCAAGCAAACCGAAAGCTTCTCTCCCGCCAACCCCTTACCAGAAACCATCTCCTCCGATCTCCGCCAAATCCTCAATCAACTGAGTCAACTCGTGCCTTTTCCTAACTCTGTCAAGCTTCAAATATGGAAGCTCAGCTACCGCCTCTGGAATGCCTGCGTCGACATTTCTAATGCCACTTCCATCCGTCCCCCGTCCTCTCTATCCATCACCGAAAACCATGCCATTCTCCGACATGTGGCTTCGGATATGCTCTCGCTCGCTGGCGATGTTGTTGGTGTTCCATCTCCGAACATCAAATCCGCTTCCTTCTACCATAAGACCGGCCTCATATGGCATGATCTGAGAAAGTTCGATCTCGCTTCCACTTGCTTCGAGAGAGCCACGGATATCGTCTCAAAGATCGACATCACAAAAATAACGGATTCGGGAGAGAAAAAATTACTTTTGGACCTGAATCTAGCCAGATCTCGGACTGCCTGGGAGGTATTGGACCGAAATCTTGCAATTACACTACTAAATCGGGCAAAAAATGTGCTATTCGGGTCGTCGGATCACTACAGGCTGCTAGCGACTCAGTACCTATCATTTGGCAAGAGTGTGTTATCGAAGAACGAAGCTAATGCGTTCAACGAAGCGTTGAAGCTCTTGAATGAAGCTCTAGTTCTATGTGAGAAGGGATGCAGTGCATCCAGAACACGAGAGCAAACGATGGAGCTCAATGAATTGAGATCTAAAGCGCTCCGGTTTATCTCGGCCGCGCATTTGCAAGAAGGAGAATATGAGAATGTAATTAAATGCGTTAGGGCTTTGAGAGAAGGAAGTGGCGGTGTTGACAGTGGGGATCACCACGCTAGTCTCCCTGTTTTGGCGATGAAGGCCTGGTTGGGGATAGGGAGATATGAAGAGGCGGAGAAGGAGCTGAGGGGCATGGTTCTAAATAAGGGGATTCCTGAAGGCGTTTGGATATCGGCAATAGAGGCATACTTCGAAGCTGTGGGAACAGCGGGGGCGGAGACCACTAAAGGATTGTTTCTGGGACTCTTGGGACGGTGCCACGTAAGTGCCAACGCCGCTGTCAGGGTGGCTCTCAGGGTAGTTGGGGATGGAGTTGGTGGTGGGGAAGGGTCGATAGTGAGGGCGAAAGTGGTAGCAGAGCTGGTGTCTGATGAGAGAGTGGTAGCGCTTTTTGCAGGCGATGCAGTGGCCAAAGAGAGGAAAGCAATGCATGCTGTTCTTTGGAATTGGTAAAGCTAATACAGATCTCCCGCCAAAATATGTGTATACAGTGAACGGGTTGTTTTGTTTGTGTTGCTTTCCATGCTTTGGTATCCATTTTCGTTTTTTAATCAATCCAAAAGGTTGGCTCGGTTGCTTGTGGCTTTGCTTCTCTTGTTGTTTGACTTTAGGAATTCCTGGAACAAGGTATCATGATATATCAATTGTTTTCTTCCCCATAACTGTAGCACACTTCTACTTGTCCAATTGATAAGAAGACAAATTACACTATTAGAACTTGGAAACACTTTGGTTCAGTCCTCTATATTGGTGGAATCTTAAACCCAAATTATTGCAAAACTTGGATTAGTTCTCTATCTATTTCGCCTTGATGACCTCATATGCAACCTTTTTTTTTTTTTTGATAACCCTCGTATGCCAATTTTTTTTTTTTTTGGGAAAGGAGCTCATATTGCTGCTTTAGCTGTGTAGATTTACATCTAACGATCCTTGTAATCCATCATGATTGGTGCACATTTATGCAGATAGTTAATGGTATGGCCACTGGCCAGTGCCCAAGGAACAAAAGAATAGAACAAAAGAATAGGTTACATTTTTCAATTCATCTATGTTCTTATAGACTATTGACCTCTAGAAACTTCCTTGGGGAATCAAATCTTTTAACTCTCCCTTTTTGCTTCTACAGTGCTTCAGATTATTTTAGATCAAAAGATTACAAGACAAGTGCAGAGTTGTTTGAAAAATCACTGCTTTATATCCCGTATGACCTGGAGAACAGGATATTGCGAGCCAAGGGCTTCAGAGTTTTGTGTCTCTGCTACCTTGCTCTGAATCAGCTTGACAGAGCCCAAGAATACATCAGCGAGGCTGAAAAGGTATCCTAAACAATGGAAAACTGGACTTTTGATTCCTAAGATCATTAAGATGTTAACATGCAAGATTAAGTAATTACATAAATTTAATCTCTTTTATTATCATGCCATATTCGCTACCTGATACCAGCACCGCCTCTGTTTGACATAAGATACTTTAACATGAAATTGGGAGTAACATTTTTTTTTCTTTTTATTGCTTTTCCATTTTTTCAGCTCGAACCCACTACTGCGTCTGCTTTTCTTAAGGTGCTTTCTCTTTCTTTCTCTTCACACACAAGTGAACAATGGAATTGATGGTTATGAGCGAATTGGTAATTCCTTTGGTTCGTGCAGTTCAAGATCTATCTACAGAAAAACAACCACAGCGGTGCTATCGATCAGATCCAAGCAATGAAATCTTGCCTTGATTTCACTCCGGACTTTCTTTCTCTTTCAGCACATGAAGCTATTTCTTGTCGGTCTCTTCCCATTGCAGTCGCATCTCTTTCCAATCTACTGGAATTTTACACCTCAGGAAGATCCATGCCGACAACTGAAGTTGAAGTGCTACGAACTTTAGTCACAATCCTCAGTAAGGACCCAGGTAATGAATCAGAAGTCTTGAAGTTCATGAAATTGGCCCATTCCAGAGCATCGAAGCTTGGGACAGAGTGTTTTTTTGGGAAAGGTGAAGTTGGAAGACGAGAGCAAAATTGGTTTGCAGTGACTTCATGGAATTTTGGGACAAAATGTGGGAAGGAAAAGAACTATGAATTATGTGCAGAATTTTTGAGGTTGATATCAGAATTCTATGCCGGTCTTTTTGATGGGCAAGCGGAGGAAAATGCTGTGATGGTTTGTAAATCATTGATATTGACTGTATCTGCCATGATAGCTTCAGAGAATCGAAAGAAAGTGGCACTGATGGATTCTGAAGTAAAAGAAGCTGCTGAACTGCTAGACAAAGCGGGGAAGGTATGCCTTCTATTGTTTGATTTCTCAATTCGCACTATATAGGTGATTTAGTTTGCCTCTTTTTGGAAGCTAAAAACACCCACAATATGTGACACACAATGTTTTTTTGGAAGTGTCACTTCATATTGTATAATGCTTTGATGCATGGATGCAGATGCTACCATCGATCTCAATGGGGGCTCCATTTAGTGATGGTAAAACTACTACAATTGAGCCTGAGTTTCTCTTCATGTTCACCTTCAATGCTTATGATATACATGGACGACGTGATAATGTGGGATCCCAACAACTCCACCTTGTAAAGAGTTTTGCCAGCTCAAAGGCCTGCAATGCAAAGTACCTTCTGCAAATTGGCCTAAATGCTGCTCGGGGTCTGAGGCATAACCTCGAGGTCGCCAACTTCGCTTTAAATGAGTGCCTTTCAACCCTCCTTGCATCTCCCTCGCCAGACTATCAAGATGTTGCTCTCATAGTTCGAACATTGATTATAATAGCAAGCATTCAGAAGGGTGACTCAGATGATGATGTTGTGTATAATATGTACAAGCAAGCGTACAGAATAATGGTTGGCTTGAAGGATGGTGAGTATCCTGTTGAGGAAGGTAAATGGCTTGCGATGACTGCGTGGAATCGAGCAGCTTTGCCAGTGAGGATGGGGTCGATTGATGCGGCGAAGAAATGGATGAATATTGGGCTGGAGGTTGCGAGGAAGGTTTTAGGAATGGAGACTTACAGCGCATGCATGGAGGATTTTATTGCCGATTTTGGAAAGAAGTTTCATTTGCAAACTAATGGTTAAAACAAAAACCTATAGACTACTAGTATAATGTGTACATCTTGTAAATATTATCAATGCGACATTATTCTTACAGGATTTTATTCAACACTTTAATCATATATTAGTTAATCGGTGAGTTTTTATACCAATGTAGCGTTCTCCTTGCATTGGATGAAAGAATGGGAAAGAAGATGTTCGTGGCTGCAATTGCGTCGCGTGATGATATCGGGCAATTTCATGCAAACAGCCCAGCCCAGCCAATTTCAACCACTAGTCCGTTCTTCAATTTTACCGAGCCCAATTAATTGGGACCAATCCTTGTCATCCTCCTCGCTTTCCCACTCTCGCTCGTTCTCGTTCTCTCTCTCATGGTTATCATGGAGTCTGTTTCGATGATCCTTTCTTCCTCTTCATTCATCCAAAGCACCTCAAAAACCCTTAAATTTCCTACCTGTAAGCTCGATTTTCATCGCAGTAATTTATCCTCTGCCAACAGTTACTCGCTTCTCAACCATCTGTCTCGCCTCAAAAAGTCTCGCGTAACTCAATCTTCAGTCTCCTTCACTACAATTCAGCTCCTCACTTCTCTTCCTTCTCTAGCTTCTGAAACTTTAACCTCCCCAACTGAGCAACTCTCGGAAAAAATAAGCTTGGAGTCGATCTTAGTTGCAATTGATGACTTCTTCAACAGATACCCATTTTTTGTTGCTGGGTGTGCTTTCATTTGGCTGGTTGTTATACCTGTAACCGAACAGTATTTGAGGAAATACAAGTTTATCTCTGCCATTAGTGCATTTAAAAAACTCAAGGATGACAAGGATGCTCAGCTTTTAGATATTAGGGACAAAAGAAGCATGGTGGCTTTGGGGTCTCCAAATCTAAAGATTCTCAATAAGAATGTGGTTCAGGTCCAGTTCTCTGATGAAGATGAAGATGAGTTTGTGAAGAATGTGCTGGAGCATTTTTCAGATCCAGCAAACACCTCCTTGTGCATTTTGGACAAGTAAGTGCCACTACAAGTTAACTTCAATTTTCTGGTTTCACTAAGTTCAGGCTTAGAGATAACTGATTGCCTGCAATGCTCCGTAATTATGAATAACTAAAATCCCTGAAAAAGATATTAATGGAAGAGATACAAGGGTGAAAACGTTGAATTGTCTGTAATAACTTTCACATAGCCACATTGATATAGACTTTGTGTTCCAGCAAGTATTATGATGCTCAACTCCCTACACTTTGATTTTTACAGGGGACATAATTCACTATTAATGTGAATTATCGGCTGGATATTGTATTTTTGGTGGATAATTCTGTATAAATGGAATAAAATGTCTCAGCATATAAAATCTCTGGTAAAACCTTTTTTGGAATCTTAATTGCGGTATAAAGTATTACATGAATATTTTGGTTCATACTTCATAGGATTGAACAGCTGTTAGCTGGTGAACATTTTGCCTCTTATCCCTAGTCTACAATTTTTCTTATATAACATTCTGGATATGAACTCGCATCCAGAGTTTAAACCTGTATTGGCTGATTTCTCTACTTTTATTTCAGGTAAAGTATGTCTCTTTAATTTCTTCCTTGTTTCCTCCTTTTGTGTGTAAGGTAGTTTTGATGGTAATTCCTTGAGAGCGGCAGAGCTGTTGTACAAGAGTGGATTCAAAGAGGCTTTTGCAATAAGGGGTGGTGTCAGAGGCAAAAAGGGGTGGTTGGTATGGTTATTTTCTTTATGCATAATCATTAAACTTTTCCTTATTCTAGTTGTGAATCATAATCCTAGTTCTATGGACATTGATTATGCTTCACTACCTTATATTTTAGTTCATAATCTTGGAATGGGAATTTATTGCTAAACTGAAAATTTTAGATTTAATTGCACTCCATATGACTCTCCTAGATTGGCGTCTCCAATCTATTTTGTTGGTAGCAGACAATTAATTGAAAATTGGCCCAACTGATTAATCTAGCCTTCAACATTTTGTGACGGAACACACAAAAATATTACCTGAATAAGCCAGTATTGTTTATGTGGAATTTTGGGCATCAAATTTCATCCTATTTACAAAGCAAATTTGAAACGCATACAATGTAGAGTTCTAAGGAATAGAAAGAGGGATGAAGACAACAATCTCACCAATTTTTTCAGGCTTCCGTTATATTTTTTATGAATTGTAAACAAAATCTTTTGGATGATGAAATATTATAGGAACTTCTGTTTTGGGTTTTCAACTTATTGTTTTCTTGAAAAGAGTTACAAAGATATTATACCTTAACTGTTGCCAATAAGTACATGTTATCTGTACAGTAAGATTTATTTTTCTTTTTAAATTTTTAATTTTTTAGTTACCAATGTGTTATTTCATATCTCTGTATCAGATTTCCTCAGATTGAAATGTAAACTCTTATTTGCTTATTTTCCACTAAGGAAAAGGATGAAGAGTGCTTATAACACCTAAGACAACTTTCAATCTGTTATGTTTTTTGCTTGCTAGGCAATACAAGAAAAACTTTTGCCACCTTCTGTTCATATCTATCCAAAGAAGAAGAAGACTAAAATCTCACAACTGGGAACTAATGGAGGAGCTGGTCAGTTGAGTGAAGAAAGGAGTGAAAACTTCTCTTCTGTGGCTCTTTCCAAATCAGAAAGCCAGAGAGTAGACAGCATACTTGTAGACAAGTCAATGATATCTACACCTCATGTGAAAACTGATTGCAGATCACCCTATCCTAATGTATCTATTTTCTCTCTCTCTCTCTGGCGTGTGTTAGATAAGCATGATGATTCATCTTTGGCATGAAAATTTAGTCTCTGTTATACATGCTTTCTGAGCTGTAAGAGCCAAGGATAATGGTCATATTACTGTAGCTTTCAGAAATTTTTTTTGGGGGAATTAACCCTGAAAATGATTCATGTCATTTTTATTTCTGCAATTTTTGCTTAGATACTTGACATTTGCTAACTCTTTTTCTTTTAAATTTGAAATTTTGATGCAGTACCCAGATTTGAAACCTCCATCTTCTCCAACTCCATCAAAGCCATAGAATACATGAAGCTGCTTTACCACAGGGCTGCTTTTGTTTCTCTGAGCTGTGATTAGTTTTTTAATTTTTCTTTTCTCAATTTTGACGATTATTGGTTCTGTACACTGAGATTATGTAGAAAATATCATTTGTTCCCTTATTGAGAATTATATATGACCTACTGCATCATTTGTGGAGAATCTTATCCTGGTGTAAAGCATGTATTTGTTATTTAGGCATAAGCTACTCAACAACGGGTCAAATAACAGAAGCCATCTTCATTGAAATTGCCATTTCTGATTCCGAAAGTGGTAACATTAACCAGGCCTTAAAAATTCGAATTTGTTGAAGATTTCACAATTTTCTCCCATAACTTAGTTTTTGCAATTTAATCCTAATCTCAAAACTATGTTTCATGTCAGATTTTCTAAATTATTGAAGGTATTTTGGTGAATGTTGAACATTGATAAAGCCAAAACTTGACTTCTTATTTCAAAAGGAAATTGGTGATTTATAGTTCTACCTAATCGAACTCAGCAGAATTAAACCTCAGGTATCGTAAATTTCTCTAACTGTTTAAAATTTAGGGTTTAATATTTTTCTACTTCATCCTTCCTTTTCTTCTTTTTCTTGTTCCTATTCAATCTGGTTTCGAAAAGTGAATTCTTAATTGGAGATTATTCAGAAGTTACATATGGAACAACTACAGGTTTTCTTTCCGTCGTCTATTTTCGCTTAGCGTTTGAACTTTTTCCATGATTGTTTCGAGCTTAATTGAAATTGATCTCTTTGTTTCAGTTCTTTTTGTTTGATTTTGATTATGATTATGTTTCTTCTGTTCATTGTATTCTAAACCCTAACATCCTAAAATTGTGCATTTCCTTCTGCGCTATCTTGTTATTCATCATAGATTCTGAGTTGGGCAATCATGGATGTTTCTTCTTGGGATGGAACTCTCTCATTGAATGATTTTTGTGTCGCTGCTCATACTTTTTCTGAGAAATGGAAACGATGTAACTCTGCTTCCCCTCCTTGGTTATGGGTTAACAGCAAGAAACCACCTTTTCTTGTTTCTCAGCAAGTTGGTGAACATTTTTAATTTCCCATTTCAATAACAATGTTCTGTGTCCAGCCTTTTCATGTATCTAACATTTCTCTATCTTTTAAGGCGGATGGATTCTTATCATTGGAGAAAATATGCCTGATTAAGCCAAGTGAGGTTTGTGTCTTGAGGATGATCTAATGATAGCTCTTAATTACTCTTTAGCACCATAACTGATGTCAAGTTGCTTGTTTACATTCTTGAACAGGGTAATCTTGATAAAATAAGTGGCACAGGGGAAGAAGATACCAGTTTCTCTGAGAAAGAAGAGGGAATTGATGATGCCACATTGGTATTCTGTCCTAGTTACATGTTTTGATCAGGAAAGTTATATATTACAATTTATTGATTCTTCTTTCTCATTCTACTTAAATCATTTGTTCTTTGTTGCAAGGTACATGTTAATCAACATCAAGCGCATTTCTATGATTTCCATATAATCTACAGTGCTTCATATAGGGTTCCAGTGCTATATTTTCGTGGATACTGCAGTGGTATGTTAACCTCTCTCAATGTTTATACAGATTTTTATCTCTGTAAATGATTTCAAATGTTGGTTTATTGGCTATCTAATTGGCATTCTATTTGAAAGCTGTTGAGGTTGAAATTTCTCACATTATGCATCTAAAAATAGAGAAAGTTTTAGGTAGACTAAGTTTGTCATATCATTTATATATTAATCCATTTATTAAACAACATGCATGCATGTTGTATTTAATACAACCAATAAGAATAAAACAATTAAATGCATGTTAATGTGTGATTGGATTAGTTTATGGATGACATGGTAGACTAAGTCTACTTAATAATTTTTTCTAAAAATAACTCCACAATCCCATCAAGTTTTAACATTGGGTTCTATACTTGTATTATTTGGGTGAAGCGTTTTCCATTTATACACAGTATCCTGATTTTAATCTATTAAACAGATGGACGCTCTTTGCAGCTAAATGAAATTGAAGTGGATCTTCCAACTTGCTCAACGAAGGTGTTGCTCGAATCGAAGTGGACTTTTATAACTCAGGAGGTAAACTTTTACTTCTCTCTATTTCTGTGTTTATTTCCTGCTGTTTGTTGTGTTAAGAGAGCATGTGAATTGCACTTTGAATTTAGCATTTTCAAAAGAAAAGTTGGAACTTTTGATGTGACCTGTACCTTTCTCTATGTTTAAACTTTCCACCTCGCAATTCTACAATTTTCAACTCAAATGCGCAAGTGATTTACTTTGTGGTCTGTTGTGATTGCATGTTGTGCTCAGTGCTAGAAGACAACTAGACATTGTGCACCTGCTCATTATTTGCAGCTGAATGTTATGTGCCTGGTTAAATTTTAATTGGATAGGTTAATTCCGGGAAATCTTTTCATTTTTTTTTTTCCTTTTTTTCTTTTTGAAACGGTGCGAGAGAATCTTCATTAGTAATTGAATTAATGTTAGGGACTTGGGATAACTAACTCTTTTGAATACAGGAGCATCCATACTTGAACAGACCATGGTACAAGTTACATCCTTGTGGAACCAGTGAATGGATGAAGTTGCTTTTCCTTGGAGATGATGCGATGGCCAAAAAGAGAGCGGCAATTGAACTATATTTGGTGTCCTGGTTCTCGGTCGTTGGGCAGGTGATTGGTCTTAGGATTCCTATAGAAATGGCCAATGACAGTAATGTTCTTCATGGATATGCTCTTGACCAAAACAATGGACTTATCGCCAAGTGACTATAGAAATGAACTTCCTAATTATCAACAGATAGACAAGTATTGAATTTTTAAGTTGAAAAATATCAGTGAATCCATACAAAAAATAGAATATGATCCATTCGCAGGTGGCCCAAGCGAAGTAGCTAAGTCGGGGCTAATGCAGAGTGGCAGAGGTGCACTCTTCTCTCATTATGTATTAAATTATTCTGCAGTTTTTTTCATCATACGGCTAAAGTACACCAGAAATTCTGTATTACCCTCAGCACCCTTTATAGGAGACTCAATCCACCCTTTGCTGCTGAAACCAAAGTTCTCCACACCTTTTATAATCTTCTCAAGAACCTATACAATGGAATTAAAATCAGCGCATCAACAAAGTTAAATAACATTGCTTATATCTGTTTAAGTTAAATTATTAAAACTGAATTATGAACTGACAAGATAATACTTATTTGGGAATAGTTCAAAGGTCAGTTATAATCGGGTATAATTGCTTGGTGTTAATAGAATGTTTGGGAGACAAATGCATACCTCTTGGTGAACTTGGGGATCTCTTACTATTCCACCACTTCCTACCTGCAAGAATACCGTGAATTTAAGTTTGCAACTACTCATGATTAATTTTCTTTCACTACAGAAGTCTCCTAAATATTATAAATTACAAATAGTTATATACGTCTTACTCAAAACAAAAGAATAAGCTATTTTAAGTAAAAAAATGGAGTATAATTCTTCTCAAGAATCTAGTAGCTGACTACACATTCAATAATTAATTAGATTAATCACCACATATATATGAGGAAAATTTACTCTAAAATTACAAGAATATCAGTTACGTACTTGTGATCTACGTGCTTCAAATTGGGGCTTAACTAAGGTGACCAATGTTGCATCTTCCTTCATAACATTGACAACAGCAGGCATGACCTGCAGAACATGAAATACACATATTTTATTACGAGGGTAGCATCTTTGATTGAAAGGACTCTATCCACACAGGAAGACAAATCTGAAAATGAATGGTTGCATGCACAAAAATTTGTAATGAGGCCACATGAAATTTAGAAATGCTTGGAGGTGTACCAGGAGGGTAGAGATGAATGAGAGGTCCAGAGTCACCAAATCAACTTTTTGGGGTAGTCCAGGAAGGTATCTTAAGTTTGTCCTTTCTACCACACTAACACGTTCATCCCTGCGGATTTTGTCTGCCACCTGATGATGAAGAATTAATTTGTAAATACCATCAACGACCACTAAGAAACCAATAACTAAGAAGCTACATCCTGGACCTTACACTATCAATTACAAAGCAAACTACATGCATGGTTAAGATTTATGAATTGCATAACTTCGGCAGAATTTAGAGACAGAGGAAAAAGAAAAAAAATGAAGAATAAATGGTTAAGATTTATGATTTGCATAAAGTTTGCAGAATTTAGAGACAGAGGAAAAAGAAAAAAATGAAGACAAAAGATTAAACATACCTGTCCATAACCTACATCAACTCCATAAACGAACGATGCACCATACTGAAGCAAACAGTCAGTAAATCCTCCAGTTGACAACCCTGAATCAAGAGCTACTTTGCCAGCCACATCAATACCCAACTGTTCAATGGCCGCTTCTAACTTGTATCCTGCTCTAAATTAGTAGACAAAACAGTAAAGTCAAAGTTTCTGGCTCACCAAAATCCAGACTTCTTGAAATTTCATGTGGCATTAGGTTCTTTCAAGAAGAGTAATCACCTACATACATATTTCGGAACTTCAGCCATTATCTTTACAATAGCTTTGTCAGAGACAGGTGTGCCCGCCTTGTTGACCACTCTCCCATCCACAAATACTTTGCCTATGCAAAATAGCAAACAACAACTAAAGTGAATTCCAAATGTAAAAATTTCTTATGCTTCTGATGAAAATAAATTGAGAAATTCACAGCAGAAATTAGGTCAACTGATGCTATTACATTACATAGTAGCACATATACAGTTTGAGTAAGATGAATTCCCAGTCAAATACGCACAGAGATAACTTCTGAAGCATGGTAATGACAGAACATGGTAGGAATATTCACATTGCCCAAAAAATATGACCTTATTTTTCAGAAAAATTTACGGGAAAAAGGAGATTTCAGGCATATCCTCAACAAAGTGAACAGCTTCTAACAGTAACAGAATGCAATGAAATTGTGGCAACCAGTTATACAACAAACTCGGTTTATCCATGCAAATGTAAAGTTCCAATAGAGTAACCCATAAATGAAATTGTATTTCTAAGGGCTATCAAATACAATAGAAGATTAAAGCTGACCTTGCAAAATCCAAGACTGTATATACGTTCGGCTGTATTGCTGGAACCTTTCGAGACATATTTCATCCAGCCTCCTTTTCCTAAAGAGTTCCAATATCAGGGTTGAATAAGATAGAATTGAACTATAGAAAGAACGGAATGAGCTGCTGATACCAATTTTTTTGGATGCTAATAGCAACGAATTGATTTTATCTGTAAAATGTGGAATGACATTCAAATTTTAGAAATTTGATGCTAATCACTGATCGATGTAGTGGGGGCAAAGTGCATATATTATGGTTATTTTTAAATCAACGTATCTCAAAATAAGAACATAGCAGTTAAGAGTGCTGAACTAGTTTAAAGATATTATGACAGAATCCTGGCAACTATCATATGACAATTCTATTGCCCAACAACTCATGAAATTAAATGCAAATTCAATATTAAATAACATATTTATGGATAATCTAATAAAGTTGGCAATTCCCCAGAGATAGAAAGAATGGCTTACTTTTTAGGTATTTGAACCTTTCCTGTTTTTGCACTACAACTTCTTAAGGAAAAATGAATTTCTGGTTTGACCCATCTAACTGAAAAACAAAATTATCAGAACATAATAATAGATAAAACAGAGGTAAACTGAAATGGAACTACTCCAATAGATCACCAAGTGTTCGCAAAAAATCCTCAATGAAAATAATTAATAAAATTAATTGGAATTCTACAAGTCAACTTCGAATGAACATCAAAAGAAATATAAACATGAAGAAAAAGCGAAAGAAACGTACCAGTAAGGTTAGAAGGGTAGGATTTGGATAAGAAAACGAAGCCGGAACTAGACGTACCGCAACTATTGCAACGGCGTGAAAAAAGGGGAAGCTTCAGAAACCGCACTGCCATTTTTTAGGGCTTTCCTTTTGTTGCTACACTTGAATTACCGAATTTGTATAACTCAGCAGCTGATAACCAAAAATCACAGATTGGCAACCCAAAGCTTCGACTCAACAACAACAGGGCGGAGCCGCATTTCTGTGGCCGCTTGCTATTATCGTATTGAGGTTCGATTGATGAAGGACGTGTCTTTCGAACGGCGACGTTTCTTTCTTTCTTTCTTTTTTTCCCTATGTATCAGAAGTATTTTTTTGACCATCTTGGGGTTGAATTCGAATTACGCCAAGCAGTAAAACGCGGAATGATGTAAAATAATTGTTGGGAATGTGGACATTTAAATTCAGTTTATTAAATTATATAACGATATATATTTAATTATTTTATTTATAAATATAAAAATTAATAAATTTTATGTCACTTGCAAATTTTATTATGGATAAGCCGAGGATAAGGTTCCTGAACGCAATCAGCCAATGAAAATCACACAAGTTTGACATCTCACCAATCAGAACCACAGGTTTTAAAGGAATAGATACACCTTTAGATATAGTGAGAAAAAGAAAATACTGTGTCTTTACATTATTATTATTATTGACATATTAGTACACTGCTCAACTTTTGCTTGACAAAATCAAATATCAAAAAATGGCTGCAACAGCATCAGCAATGGCCAGCCAGCTGAAGAGCAGCTTTGCCTCTTCTGTAACAACAAGGGGACTTGTTGCCCCTAAGGGCATTTCTGGTGCTCCTTTTAGAATCTCACCCACGAAGAGGATTTCTTTCTTCACTGTCAAAGCCATTCAGTCTGAAAAGGTATCATTCTATTTCTTCGTTTTGCCCTTTTCTGGTTTCATCCAACAATTTGGAACTGAGTTCAGAAATTTGATAAACAAGTTTTGTCAAAAAAAAAAGAAGGTAAAAACAATGTTGTTTTAAGTTCCGAGCAAAAAGAAAAGAAGGTGGTGTTTTTTATGTGGGTTGGTGGTCTTAGTAATTCGATTGACTATAACCAATGCAGCCAACATACCAAGTGATACAACCAATCAACGGCGACCCATTCATCGGCAGCCTAGAGACACCCGTGACATCCAGCCCATTGATAGCCTGGTACTTGTCCAACTTACCAGCCTACAGAACAGCAGTGAGCCCACTACTCCGAGGTATCGAAGTGGGTCTGGCGCATGGGTTCCTCCTGGTAGGCCCATTTGTAAAGGCCGGACCATTAAGGGACACAGAGTATGCAGGAGCGGCTGGGTCATTGGCAGCAGGTGGTCTGATAGCGATCCTAAGCATATGCCTGACCATGTATGGAGTTGCATCCTTCAGTGAAGGAGAAGCTTCAACTGCCCCATCTCTAACCTTGACGGGGAGGAAGAAGGAGCCTGACCAGTTGCAGACAGCTGATGGATGGGCCAAATTCAGT